>JAOUQZ010043859.1:0-12380 GCA_028564935.1 Neosilurus hyrtlii | reverse complement strand
CTACCGGAGGGGAGGGTGTTGGTGGTGTGCCGCCCTCTGCTGGCTGGTGAGGAAACAGCAGGCCTGGAGTCCGGCTGCCTCCTTACAATTATTATTTAAAGCTTTACCTTTCTGTCATAATATTCATTAATCTTTTCCTCTTCTTTTTCTTCTTCTTCCTCTTCTTTTTCTTCTTCTTCTTCTTATTAATATTTTTATTATCATTGATAACACATGCCTATATGTCTCGATACAATACAATGCACTAATTTTATTAGGCATTTACAAAATGCACTATGTGCACTTCAATCATTTTCATTCTGAGGTGCTTTGAGCATATAGTTAAAGTTCACATCACATCTTCACTACCTGCTACACTTTGCCTACCGTTCTCCAAAATGATACTCTGGGATGTGTGCTTAGCCCCCCGCTGTACACCCTGTTCACCCATGACTGTACAGCCACACACAGCTCCAGCTCCAACACTATCATCAAATTTGCAGATGACACCACCATCGTCAGCTGCATTTCAGACAGTAATGAGTTTGCTTACAGCAAAGAGGTGAGAGCCCTGACATCATGGTGCTGGGACAACAGCCTGCTGCACAACATCAGCATGACTAAAGAGGCCATCATGGATTACAATAGACTGCAGGGTGGAGGGCACACCCTTATTCACATCGAGGGGACAGAAGTAAAGAGTGTCGGTTGCTTCAGGTTCCTGGGGATCAACATCGCTAAGGATCTGAACTGGTCACATCACGTGGGTGTGATCACGAAAGCAGCAAGACAGCGTTTGTCCGGCCCATTGCTCAGCTCATATGTATAACAGCTTTTTAAAATTTTGCATATGTATTCCATAGGACATAAGCCTGTGTGTGGGGTAGATAATTTCCAAATGTGACCTTTGACCTTAGCACAGTGACCTTGAACATATTAAGTTTGTCCGTGTCATCCCCCACTTCATATGCATGATAGCTTTCTGAAATTTTGCATGCACACTAGTATGACCTAAACCTGTGTGTGTGGTAGCTAATTTGCATATGTGACCTTTGACCTTAACACAGTGACCTTGAACATATTAAGTTTGTTTGGGCCATTGCTCACCTCATATGCATCATAGGCACTCCCTATGACCTAAACCTGTGTGTGGGTTAGCTAATTTGTATTAAGTGACCTTTGACCTTGGCACAATGACTTCGAACATATACAGTTTTTCTGGGCCATTGCTTGGCTCATGCACAGGCCAGATTTCTGAAATTTTGCATAGGCACTCCCTATGACCTAAACCTTTGACCTTGGCACAGTGACATTAAACATATAAAGTTTGTCTGAGCCATTGCTTGACTCATATGTATGATAGCTTTCTGAAATTTTGCACAGGTACTCCCTATGACCTAACCCTGTGGTTTTCCGAAACTCTTCGTATGGGGGATGGCAATTGCTAATTGCTTATTTCTAGTGTTGTACGTGTGTCAAGATATGCTAATTTTTAAATGTTACATAATTTGAAGATCGGTTGTTTATTATTGTGTACAAATGGTTAAGCTTGATCTGCTACACTCTGAATTTTACGGGTAGCCAACCCATTCTCCTAAATTCAGTGAAACCTGAGTGTTATCATGGTGACAGACATAAGACATATCAGATGACTCTATTTTGGTGCTGGTTTTTAAAATTGTAATATATATATATATATTTTTATAAAAGGCTTTTTCTATGTTATGTTTTTACAAATTTTGAGGTTTAAAACTCATTTATATCAATATTTTAGGTAATTTTTTCCTTTCAAAGCAAAACTTATTAATTAATTAAGTAAACAATTGAGCACTGTTTTTCTAAGAATCTGAGTGAAGTGCTTTTTTATATTCCGTTGCTAAGAGGGAGTAATTTCATCCCGAAAAGAACATATAGACACATTGTGCTAAAAGGCTTTAACAAAACTGGTGTTATTGAGGGAGCTTAGATGAGACCCACACACTTATGACCATTGTCCTTGAAGAAGTAGAGATCAGTGAAATTGAAGAAACCCTCCAAACCATTAAGTGTTTAGGATGAGTGTGTGTTCGTGGAAGGAATTACAGTGCAAAAAGAAACTGATTGATGGTTTTGTGTGAGAGCAAAGAGACTGTTAAGGAAGTGAGTGTCCCTTCTGAAGTTGTGCCTATTGATGATGGAGATGCATGGCCTATTATCATTATAAGAAAAGCACAGGCAGCTGCGGAAGAGTTTAATAGCAAACTAAAAGGATTGCAGCAGGCTGAAGGAAAGACATTGGAGGATGTTACATCCTTACTCCCCATAGAAACCCTGTCCACTAGTTCCACTGAATCCCTTCTTTACGCCATTGGAGATTTTTTGGACAAAACAACAAAACCAGTGGATGGTGGGAGTTACAGCCGGTTACGTATGTTCTCAGGAGTCCTACCAACTCCACCAGTTAAGGAACCATTTGACCACTGGCTAGAGCAAGCATGGCTTATCGTGGAGAAGACAGAATGCTCTGACAGAGAGAAAAGACGTGGAATAATGGGAAGTTAAAAAGAGCCTGCATTAGAAATCCTAAAATCAGTGTGACAAGCCCACCCTGACACTCATCCTAAAGAGTGCTTGGAAGCCCAAGAAAGTGCTTTTGGAAGTGCTGAGTCTGGGGATGATCTCTATTTTGCATTCTGAATAATGCAACAGAAAAAAAGGATTAGATTTCCCCCGACAACTAGAGTGGTCACTAGCTAAAGTGATTCAAAAGGGTGGCCTCCCTGCTAGCAACATGGATGGAGCCTGACTAGAGCAACTGCTGAAAAGGTGCCATTACCTCAGACTTGATGCTGATCCAGCTGCGCTTGAGAGAAAAAAAGGCAGCACTTCTACAGCTCTTAAATGAGATTCATGCTCAAGAAGAGTATGAAGCTTCCAAGACGAGTCTTACTGCCACAGTACACCAAGTGCACGCTAACCTAAAAGTGGATACCAGGCAAGTTGAGATCCAGAGCTTGAAAGGTGTGATAAATAAGTTGAAGTCAATGGAAGCATCAGTAATGACCAAAAACTTCAAAGATGATTACAGGGAGATTACACTCATGAGTTCACTGCAAGGCCCAGAGAACTGTAAAATGTCACAGCTTTACAAGCTGTAAAAAATAGCATATGGTCACAGAAAAATGATTCCAGTCCAGAACTGTCTCGTCTAAAAAAAAAGGGATGGGTAAGCTGATGATGAAAGATGACTTCACTGATTGATTCAGCAACCCTCTGGAGAAGAACTCACACAACTTGTCTTACCAGTGGGGTTCAGAGAGGTTGTGCTGAAGGCCACACAGGAAGGCTTGGGGCACCTCGGTATTGAGAAAACTACAGACCTGTTGAGGGACAGATTCATCAGAAAACTTTTGAAGTTGGCAGGTCTCTGTGCAGTAGCTGAAGTCAGTTGTGTAGAAAAAAAGAGAAAAGGGGAGAGGACGGTACCTTGCGGTGCTCCAGTGTTGTTGACCACCGTGTCCGACACGCATTGCTGCAGGCACACATATTGTGGTCTTCTGGTCAGGTAGTCCACAATCCAGGACACAAGACAGGCATCCACCTGTATCGCTGTCAGCTTCTCATCCAGCTGATGGTTTTGAATTCACTGGAAAAGTAAAAAAAAAAACATGAACCTCACAGTGTCCGCGCTGGTCCAGGAGGGTGTATGCGCGGTTAAGCAGGCAGATGATGCCATCTTCAACTCCGAGGCAAGGCTGGTAAGGGAACTGAAGGGGGTCCATGTGTGGTCTAAACATGGGTCGGAGTTGATCCAGTATGAGTTTATTGAGGGTCCTCATGACATGCGAAGTCACGGGTCTGTAATCCTGGGGGCCACTGGGACGGGGGTCTTTTGTACAGGAACAAGGCACGACGTCTTCCACCGCGCAGAGACCCTCTGTATACTCAGGCTCACCGTCAAGATGTAATTTAAGACTTCACAGATCTGGGGGCACATGCTTTAAGTACAGGCGGGACGATTGTCAGGTCCATCACAGGAGCCTGTGATGACCATAATACTGTACATGAAGCCTAACAAGTACAAAAATAAGGTGCACTAAATTAATAAAGATTATTTTCATAATAGCTACATGACAGAAAACTTGCCAGGCAAAATGTGTATATGATACTTTAATCATCATCACAAAAATTGACTAGACTGAAATAAATAAGTTATTTAACTTATTTAACATGTTCTTATATTTCAATTCTATTTTAAATAGAAATCTGTCAGATAAAATAAAGAACATATGACAAAAAATGAAGAGGCAATGTGTTGATAACATGCCTCCTGTTTTTATTTGATGTCACAGTGCTGCCCTTGGCTGTAAGTTGTTTTAAACTCATAATACCCT
This sequence comes from Neosilurus hyrtlii, assembly GCA_028564935.1. Lineage (NCBI taxonomy): Eukaryota > Metazoa > Chordata > Actinopteri > Siluriformes > Plotosidae > Neosilurus > Neosilurus hyrtlii. The sequence goes on along the minus strand of JAOUQZ010043859.1, from coordinate 8,028 downwards.
AATACACATTCCTTCTGAAAAATACAGCGCTTGTGCCGTGATTTCAAATCTGTGTTTGCCATCAGAGATGCTGCCTTCATCTGCTCTGTTATGTTGGATTATGAGCCCGAGCCACTGTGTGTGTGCATTCATGTTGGAGGATGGCTTGGAAAAGGCCTCCGAGGGTAGGGGAGGGGCAAGCCATTTTAAATAACAACAAATACAGCTACAACATTACCCACTCTACCTTAAAATATTCTTTTAACGTATATCTTCCTCATTGGCAAGCCTCTAGCTTGAAACCATTTTTTTCTGGAAAATGAAAGTGTCCTGGAACACTCCACTTATCTTCTTTCTTGTTCAAAAATAGATTACTACTCTGAACAATGTGGTGTACAAACATATACTTTTTTCATGAAACCTTTATATATTTAGAACAACCCCCCCCCCCCAAAAAAAAAAAAAAAAAAAAATTAAAAAAAAAAAAAAATAAAATAAAACAACTATGATATTTTGTATTATTATGACATAATACAAGGACCCAAAAGCACACCCTGAGGCAGAAGGGAAGTTTCCAAAGATTTATTAAAAGGATCCAAAGATTTATTAAAATTTGGGTAGGAAAGAGGGGGGACCAGGGACCCAGGAGGTGAGGAGGGAATCCGTGGAGGTGGGGCGGAAGCGCTGGGCGAGCAATCCGCTTCGTGGAGGTAGGTCGGAAGCGCTGGCAAACCTGGAAGAGAGTGCGTCTGCAACGCTGAGATGGGGTGGAAGTGCTGGGGCTCGAGGAGGCACTAGAAGGAGAAGAAGAGAACAACCATTAATCACAGGTAGGGAAAACACACAAGAAAACACTAATCTAACAAATTGATTAGATGACTGGATGGCCAAACACCAATGACCCCCTCAGGAACTCTGAAACGGTCCCCTGCTCCATGACCTAGACAAAAGTCATACTCCTTCTTATGAATCAGACATTTGACAGTCTGTCAGAGCCTCCTCTACAACACCATGGAGTAAACTTTCCTGGATTGACTGAGCAGTGTAACCCCCTGATAACACACTCTCTAGTCCCCACCCTGGTCTACCACTCCACTGGTGTCATCCTCGACTTTCATTTGACATTAAAGAGTCATGTCAACCAAGACAGCCCAACAACATCCGGAGCCTTTAGCATTTTGGGACGAATCTCACCCACATCCAGCGCCTTGCCTCTAAGAAGCTTTGTAACTAACTTGATGACCTCTGCACTGGTAATGGCCTCATCTTACCCCTAGTCTTCTACCATTTTGGCTGCTCAAAAAGTGTCAGTTGCCTCAGGAGACCTCTGGGACAGACAAGCCCAAAAGACCTCCTTCTACAGCTTCAGTTACCACTGGTGGCCACCAGCGGGTTCTTAGGTTGCCCCTGTGACAGGCCCATCCACAGTGTAGGTGCTGAATATGGACTGATTTGTTTCCATGTTCCCAACCTCCCCACCAGGACATAAAAGATATAAGAAAAGCTCTCCCAGAGGTGTGAGTTAAAGATCTTATAGATGGGTGTCTGCACCAGATGTTTCCAGTTCACACTTACTACACTTTTGAGTTCACCAAGTCTGTCTGGCAGTCATGCTCACCACCAGATGGTGATCAGCTGTCAGCTCTGCCCTTCGCTTCACCCACATATGGCTGCAGGTCTGATTATACAACTAGTGGACAACAAAGTTGACTATCAACCTTTGGCTTATCATATGCTGTTTTGTTCCTTTAACAGCTATATTGCTTTATGCAAGAACTAAATGCGATCCTTGTAGATTAACAGTAGTTTATTGGTCATATCTACCAGTTACATGACTACTGTTATCCTTTCACATAAAGTAAAAGTTTGCTTTAAAATATTTTATCTATGCTGTCATTTGTATTTCTTAATGTATAATTACCTTTTTACCAATTTTGCTGTTTATGACTGCTCATCTTTGTAATACTCTCTACTGATGTATTTGAGTCTCTTTGGTTTTTGTTTCTGATGGTTGACTTTTTAATATATAGTTGTTTAATCAACAAACTGATTATTTTTGGATAGTAAAATATCATAAAATCTATGTTTACATAAAATTTAGACTGTATAATAAAAATAAAAATTAGAGATTTATAGAGAATGAGAGCAGGCAATTTTTTGGATATCAGATTAGCATGCCATATCACACTTCCTCATAATATATTAACTCTAACCCAAACTCCTTATGATTGTACCATTCTTTGTTAGATTACAGCTTGTACTGCTAATTACAAAACTGTGAAGAACATAATGTTGCAATCACATGTTTATTTTTGGGCTTATGTCAACATAACTAAAATAGATGCTTACCAGTTGCTTAATGGAAGGATATTCACATAAAAGTATTGAAAAGTATTTTATATGTGAGTTGTTATAGCTGCTTATCTATCCACAGTCAGAACATATCAAACCAAATTTTAACTGAACATTCCTAATTTTAGATTTTGTACAAAGATCTGACCTGCCTTAATTCTCTTACCATGATTTCCCTGTAAGGGGAAAAAAAAATTTATACAGATTTTTCATCACAAGTTTGAGTGCAGTTCTTGTGGAAGCTAATAATTCATGAGCAATTTGGAATAAGAGCCTGATAGAAACAATCAGAGTATAGGAATTGGGAAAACATGATGTGGAACTTAATCATGTTTTGATTATAATTAATTGCTTGTAGCGATTAACCATGGTGCATACTGTACATATATTTATTTGCTCGGGAACACCTGATTACCCTTCACAATTCTTTGTATGATTAGTTTGATTCATCATATGATTCGTTTTTTTGGACCTGTTAAGCTCAAAGAAATGGGAGCATATTAGAGGTCAAGTGAGAGTTCTATTCTATTCTATACATCTATTTTTTTGTTATTGTTTGTTTTTGTTTCTGATCTCTAAATGAATTTAGTATAATACAATAGATTACTTGAGTGAACAAAATATATGGATCATGTATTTCATATCAGACAAGGTGTACATGATTCTGTCTTATCAAAATCGTATAAGCATCCAGAGTTTAATGTCCTATACAAATTCCTCAACTTTATTAAGCTGTTGTTTCTCATCTGGCTTTGCTGAAATATATAACAGTGTGTCATCATTGTAACAGTTGATGCTAATACCGTGTGTGTATAATATTTCCTAAAGGTAGCAGGTATTGACAATTAGACTAAATACCTGTTCCAAATTTATCCTAGGTGTGAGTGTGAATGGTTGTGATTGGGTTGACCAGTGATGGTCCGGCGAGCTGTTCTGGGTGTACCCCGCCTTTGCTCAGTGTCAGCTGAGATAGGCACAAGCCTCCCTGCAACCCTAGTAGAATTAAGCAATTTGACAAATGAATGAATAAATATTTTGGTTACATTTACAGTATATGCCCCTTCATGGTTTGAGACTTTATGGTAAAGGTACTTGAGTATTTTACCAAATCTGAAGCCCCATCACAACAACAAGCTCTTGGTCCAAAAAGGAGTGTATCAGTGCAATGCATCTAAGATTGTTAGGTCGAGTATTTGGAGTACATTCCTTCATTTTCACTATTTTTGGGGGTAAGTGCAAAACAGTGTAAGAGTAAAAGCATGAAGGGAAAACTTGTGTATCCATGAGAGTTGTCATTATCCCCATAGGAAAGCCTTAAAAATGAAGGTTATAGAAATCAGTACCAAGCATGAGAGCCTCAAAATCTGAAACTTCAGTGAGCATGCTGGTTCAGGCCCAGCAAGCCAGGATAATGACCTGTCCTTGTTGCTGGAGACCACATTCCATTACAAAAGAAATGAAACTGGTGGGGTGTATATTAAGATAAGAATAAAAAATGGGAATAAAAGAGTTTTGTGAGCTTTAAACATTGTGCCATTATGGTTTGCACAATGACTGAGGCTCATTAATAAAGAAAAATCTATGATGAAAATGTTCAATTTTTATGTGACCACACTGGTTATTTTTCTTTGTAGTTTGCCCATAAATTATTTAATACTCTATTCACTTTCTCCACACATGTAATTTAAATGTGTGGCAAGCACTAAGGGAATTAATTAATTGGTATTTAGTAACTCAATCTTAATACTTTCCAATATCCTCCAAGCCTGAATGCAAAGTTTTACATGTTAGTATACATCAATAAGCCATCATACACAACATCAGACATAATGCATCAATTTTGACAGTCATAATTGGACATTGATTATGGCACATCACATCTTTCACTTTGTATTAATGGATATTAGATTTTATGTCTGTCTGCTATACTGGCATCTTAATAACACTTCAGCTCCAACATATTATTCGTAAAAAGTCTGCAAACATATTTTAAACAAGAGACAACGGTCAGTTATGGTTTGGCACATGGGAAAGAATGTGTTATAATCTTAAACTGCCAACTGAATTAAAGTGTTTTCTGGTGTTAGTTGGTAGAAAATAACTATAAAACTATAAAACTATAGACAAATAATTATAAAAGAGATTATTCACAATCACTCATTTGCTGAACCACTTAATCCTACTACAAGGGTCATGGCTGAGAGGCTGGAGCCAAACAGCCCGCCAAACAAAATAAAGGAATTTTCTCATTTTATCTTAGCAGCTGTTTATGTTCCTCCTTCTGCCAATGTGACACTGTTCATGCTACCATAGCCTGGTTACAGACTCAGCACCTGATTGCTTTCATTGTGATCTCAGGTGACTTCAACCATGTCACCATGGACACTACACTGTCAAACTTTGATCAGTACATGGATGGTCCAACCTGAAAGGAGAGACCCCCCCAACACACACAAACACACACACCTGACCGGAAGACCACAGTATGTGCACCTGCAGCATGTTGGACACGGTGGTCAGCAACACTGGAGTACCGCAAGTGACCGTCCTCTTCCCCTTTCTCTTTACCCTCTACATAACTGACTTCAGCTACTGCACAGAGACCTGCCATCTTCAGAAGTTTTCTGATGACTCTTTTTTTTGTTGAGGTGGCTAAGTTTGTTTAACATCTGCCGAACACTGGTTAGGATGGTTTCAGTTTGTTGTGGTCAGCGCTATCCTCTATGCTATTACATGCTGGGGCAGCAGGCTGAGTGTTGCAGATGCAAACAGACTGAATAAACTGATTCGCAAAGCCAGGAGCTTTGTGGTGATGAAGCTTGACTCTCTGACAGTAGTTTTGGAAAGTCGAATGTTGGCCAAAATAAAAACAATACTGAACAATACCTCCCACCCACTTCACAACCTGCTGATCAGTCACAGGAGCACGTTTAGTGAGAGACTGATACTACCTAAATGCTCCACTGAACGACACATGAAATCATTCCTATTTGTGGCCATTAAACTGTACAACTTCTCCATATAGCAACAGTTATACACTATTGCATTTTGCACCACATTTACATTCTACTGTTTATCATATTGATAATACTGTACACATTACACACTGACAGGATTCATTCTACATCTGTTTAAATAGATATTAATAACTTTTAACTGTAAAGTTACATATACATATTTATATGTATGTAGATTTCCATATGTATATCTGTACATGTGCATAGATATTTGCAATTTATATTTATTGAGTTTTATATTTAGCTCATTCTTACTTGGGATGTAGCAACTGTGTGCACACAATTTCCTCCAGGATCAATAAAGTATTCTGCTGTTTCTCAATAAATATTTTAATTTAACATTGTCACAATGTTCAGATAATGTTTTATGCAACCAACTAAATTATGACCCCTCCTTAAATCACCACCTTATCGCAGTGGAGGGGTTTGCGTGTCCTAATGATCCTGGGAACCATGTTGTCAAGGGCATTATGCCCCTGGTAGGGTGATCCACATCAAACAGGTCCTACGTGAAGACTAGGTAAGTGCGGTTTGGAAGACTCCAATGGAATATAAAAGAGCAGGACCACAGTTTTCCTTGCCCAAATGAGTTTTACTGGGGTCTCCCCTGGAGTCAGGCTTGTGTGTGGGTGGGGTGGGGTGGGGCTAAAAGGCGAGTGCCTAGTGATTATGGCTTCATGGTCCCACCACCTGTCGGAGGGGGTATAGGGGTCGGGTGCATTGGGAGCTGGATGGTGGCTGAAGGCATGCGTTCTGCTGTAACGACCCTCAGCTGCTGACTCTGGCTCTTGGCACATGGAATGTCACCTCTCTGGCAGGGAAGGAGCCTAAGCTGGTGCAAGATGTTGAAAAAAACTGACTAGATATAGTCATACTCACTTCGACACATAGCCTGTGCTCTAGAAACACGCATCTTGAGAGGGTCCATTCTGGAGTTGCTCATAGGAAGAGGCGGTGAGCCAATGTAGGCATCCTTGTTGTCTTTTCCATCTTGGTGCGCACATGTTGGGGTTCTCCCTGGTTGACAAAAGGGTAGTCTTCCTCTGCCTTTGGATGGGGGATGGGTTCTGACTGTGGTTTGTGCTTATGTTCCAAATGACGATTCAGAGTACCCACCTTTTTTTTGGAGTCCTAAGGGAATGTGCTAGAAGGATCCCCCTTGGGGACTCCATCTGCATCCTGGGAGACTTCAATGCCCATGTGGGTAACGACAGTGTGACCTGGAAGGGTGTAATTGGTAGATACGAACTCTCTGATCTTAACCAGAATAGTGGTTTGGTGATGCACTTCTGAGCTCGGCATGGTTTTTCCATCACGGACACCATGTTCGAACATAAGGGTGTCCATAAGTGCACTTGGTACCAGGACACCATTGACAGTTCAATGATTGACTTTGTAGTCATGCCATCAGACCTGTGGCCACATGTTTTTGACACTTAGGAGAAGAGAGGAGCTGAGCTGTCAACCAATCACCACCTGGTGGTGAGCTGGCATCAGTAGTGTGGGAAGCCTCCCTCCAGACCTGGGAGACCCAAGCATGTAGTTAGGGTTTCCTAGGGATGTTTGGCTAAGTCTTCTGTCAGAATGGCCTTGAACTGTTCTTGTTCTGTGCCTCAATTATTATAAATAATGTTATTATAAATAATGTTACCTGTCGTGATGGCAACCCTTGAACCCGTTGGTGAACATCTGCGGTGAGGGGACTATCCACCAGAAGAAGGAAGCCTATCAGGTCATTATGGCTGGTGGGACTCCTGAGGCAGCAGACAGGTCCTGGAAGGTCAAACATGCTGCAGCCCGAGCTGTCACCGATGCAAAATCACGGGTGTGGGATGCGTTTGGTGAGGGCATGAAAAGTGACTATTGGTTGGCCTTAAAAAGGTTCTGGACCACCATCCAATGACTCTGGAGGGTGTGTTCCAACAATCATGGAATCACACTTCTCAGCCTAGTTGGGCAAATCTATACAGGATACAGGAGGAATAATGTGGTTTTTGTTCCAGCTGCGGCACTCTTGACCAGCTCTATGCACTCTGCAGGATCCTGGTGTGGGCATAGGAGTTTGCCCAATCTGTCCTCATGTGCTGTCCTCATTGTGTATTTAATTAAAGCTTTCAACCATATCGACAGGTGGTGACTTCTGTATTTCAACTGCTGATTTAACTGGCAAATGTAGGCAAATTTGTAAGATGTTAAGCATAAATTAAGAGTTAAATATCTAGATTTTATTTATTTCATCATATCAATAAAATCCCATTTTATTTAATGTAATTGGAGTTTGAATACGAATAATACATTTTTGACCACTGTAATTGCAGTAAGCCACTGTCATTGAACTCTCATACATACCTACTTCCAGCGCTGTCGAAGTCGGCCGCCGTTGCGACTGTTCCTACACTTTTTTTCTTTCTTTTTTTATGTACATTTTTTTAAATACATGGAACTGGTAAATTCATAAACATGGAGTGCATTCGTTACGATAGAGATACTCTTATTTCTATTGGTGTACAATGTACTCAAAATTCGACATTTTAAACCCCGGATCCGAGCTGGCCGAAGGAGATCCAGAGGGAGAACAAAGGACGGGACCCGAAGCAGCGGCCCCGGGGAAAGCGAGCCGGCATCAGGAACAGGCTGAGAGCTCGTGCACACCGCACACCTCTGCCCAGCATTCTGCTCG
>JAOUQZ010043858.1:0-12383 GCA_028564935.1 Neosilurus hyrtlii | reverse complement strand
CCTCCCCTTGGAAAAGCAAATTTGTTTGGCACAACACTGCAACCAGACTGCCATTCTGCTTGCTATGATGCTGGACAAGACAGGTTAAAAAAAAAAAAAAAAAAAAGGCGTACCTCGCCTTCACCCAAAGTCGGCTCAGATGGGCACCAGCCTCCCCGTGACCTTAATTAGGATTAATCAGCTTAGAAAATGAATCAGTGAGTTATCACACTAACAAGCCTTGACAAGCCAAAAATAGAAAAGGTGACCTAAACAAGGTTAAGGTAACCCATATACGATCCCACCTTAGGGGGACCCATACACCAAATTCGGCGATCCTATGTCATTTCCTTCCAAAATGATCGCATTAACAAATCGTACAGATGGACGGATCATCAATGGCGGCGGAAGCATAATATTTCAGGAAGCGAGTTTCATGTTGTCCAGCGAATCCCTTTCATGTGTGCTGCTCATTAAACACTGTTTTGTGAATTAGCAATACAGAAGAACTGTATTAGAACACCTCCAACACACTCCAATGATACATTCATTTATTCATTCATTCATTCATTCATTTTCTAAGCCGTTTAATCCTAATTAGAGTCACGGGGAGGCTGGCACCCATCACAGCCGACTCTGGGCGAGTGCGAGGTACACCCTGGACAGCTCGCCAGGCCATTCACAACCATTCACACTCACACTCACACCTAGGGGCGATTTGGAACAGCCAATCAGCCTACTCTGCATGTTTATGGACTGTGGGAGGAAACCGGAGTACTCGAAGGAAACCCACACAACCACGAGGAGAACATGCAAACTCCACACAGAAATGCCCTGAGCGAAATCGAACCCAGGACCTTCTTGCCGTGAGGTGAACATGCTAGTCAGAATTTATGATTCAAAATAGATCAAATGTTATTATTATGTTTTGCTATATGAGCACCACAGAGACGTCAGAGTGAAATGAACTGACAGTAGGTGTGACTCAATGACGCCCAGCTTTGCTAACACACTAACGGAGCAACCGTTAATTAAAACAAATACAAAGTGAGTTAACTCAATGAACTTATATTTCACCAAAACGCATCAATTATAATTGAGACGCTTTCAAGCATAGTGTCTATGTTAGACATCCAGCTGCATCTGAAGACGCACTCTCTGTTCTTCGAGTGTGTGTGTGTGTGTGTGTCTGTGTGTGTTTGTGTATGTGTGTGTCTTACTGAGTTTTTTTTATATCAATCTATAGGACATAAGGGATGAGAATGACACCCGACTGCCTGCATTAATTAAATACACACTGAGAAGAGAAGCTAATTAAAACCTGCGCTGACTGACAGGAGCAAGAACCAATGAAGCATCAGGGAGACAGGCTGTCAACCAATCAGAATTAGGTATTCGAGTGATGCTGCCCTGTTCCAATCCCTTGAGAGATGATTGACAAACACACACACACACCCATCCTAAGAAACCCTTACCATGTAAGAAGCTTTCTCGCTCCAATAAATGCAGAGAGCAGCAGAATTTGTGTGTGTGTGTGTGTGTGTGTGTGTGTGTGTGTGTGTGTGTGTGTGTGTATTTTGCTTGCTCATCAGCAATTTAGAATGATTCCTGTTCAGCTTCTTCTTTGACGACGTCTATTGTTAAAAGTACTACACAAACAGAACTGAACTGAACCCCTTGTCTCCTTAAATACTATTAAATCAAATATTTGCGATCAGCGTTGATGTTGATTTGCCATCATTTTGCTGAATGAGGACTCTTCCCTACTTGACATTTTTAAATGACATTTCCTTGTTGTTTTTTTATTGTAGATTTAGGAAATACAGAGTTCTGTCATTTTGGGGAAGGCTGCATAAATCCCAGTGCATCTTTACCAGCTGGGAATTCAGCAGCATTGTGGGTAATGTGGAAAACAATTATTCGCTGTAAAAACAGTACAGTGCATTGATGAAAGAGTTTTCTATCAAACAAACCCCTTCAACTCAGGAATTTAGCTGCAAAATCAATCCTGCGTGCAACTGAAAATCAGATGGTAATCATCAAAGTCATAATATGCGAGTGGCACAGGGTGGAGTTTTCCTTTCATTAATTTGTGATTAATCACAATTGCTGCATTCAGCTGAAAAAACAGAAAAGTGCAGTAAATGCTGAGCAGATGTTGGCATCTCCGCTTTAACCTCTGCACTAATTCAGCGTACACTCAGGGGGGTTTTCGCACCTGCACTTTTTAGTTGGTTTCAATAGATCCGTGATTTGTTTTCCCTCTTGGTACAGGTCCTGTGTGAAGGTCTGAACATATTATACTGTGGTATGCAGTAATTTTGCCTGATGTACTGAACAGAAAATTATCAAGGCCGTGTGCTAATATTTAATTTCATTGAATTTTCTGAACCGCTTTATCCTTTATTAGGGTCACGGGGAGGCTGGGGCCCATCTCAGCCGACACTGAGCGAAGGCAGAGTACACCCTGAGTAGCTCACCAGACCATGACAGGGCAACACAGACATAAATACAACTATTCACACTCACACCTAGGAAATTTAGAATATGCAGTTAGCTTAATGTGCATGTCTTTGGAATATGGGAGGAAACTGGAACACCCTGAGGAAACCAACACAGGAGTAGAGAGAACAAAAATGACCTCACTGGGCAGGGGGCTCAAATCCAGGACCTTCAGGACCTTCTTGCTGTGAGACCTCATGCACCATAAGCTAAAATTTCCCGTATTTAACTCTAAGTTGGGCGAACTCTACTTTTTACTTTAGTTGTATATATTTTTTAAGTGGTTGCACAATGGCATAGTGGTTATCATGTCCACTTCTACAGCAAGAAGGTCCTGGGTTCAAGTCCCAAACAGGACATTTCTGTGTGGCGTACTTCCTGCATAATCATCCTGCGCTTGCGTGAGTTTCCTCCAGGTACTCCGGTTTCCTCCCATAGACCAAAGACATGCACATAAGGTTAAGTGATTGCTCCAAATTGTTCCCAGGTGTGAGTGTGAATGGTTGTGTGTGTTGCCCTTCAATGTTCTGGTGAGCTGTTTAGGGTGTTGGCTAAGATAGGCACCAGCCTCCCTGTGACCCTAATAGAATGGTGAGTGAGAGTGTATATCTGTGTATAATGCATCAAAAAAATAAATCTCATTAAGTAGCTTATTTAGCTTATTATATTTTTCTTATTAAAATAGTCGTTGCATCTACAACATCTAAATTCAAATTTAATTCTCCCTATACTGATATAGCGTCATTTTAAAAATATTACTGTCCTACATCTTAAGAAGGCATGGACACGCTTGGGAATAAGTTGATTGACAGCTCCTGGGACGCACAGGAGCTTGGTATAGGGAGAAAGGGGTGGGGTCTACCAAATGAATAGGTTGTGATATCTGGCTCCAGATCTCACAACATAGCGGCGGGATTTCTGGCTTCATTTCCATACAACGGAAGACAATGGCATCACGCCGTCTGTGTTTCCAACAGTCGATGTTATAATACATATAATGCAGTAGGAGGGTTCATTGTAGCTGTGTGCTTTCACATACACTCAGATTCCCTTGAGGTGAGTGGAGGAGAGAAGACGGGAGACAAAGACAGAGTGAGGAGAGAAAAAAAAAACGACGGTGAGCAAACAGGTGAAAGGTGAAGAAGACAAATATTCACCTCACATCCTGAATCCCCTCCAATTTTCATGTGTCCTGGGACCTTAAAGCGCTATAACCGTTGAGGACACACACACACACACACACACACACACACACACACACACACACACACACACACACACAGACACACAAACACACAAGCATTTTCTGTGTCTAGGCGCCTGTATCTGGACCCATTGATTCTCCGGATTTTTTTTCAGTTGTAGGCGCTCCAAAACTTACTGTTGATCACACACACACACACACACACACACACACACACACACACACACACACACACACACACACACACACACACACACACTGGCTTCTTGCAATCTTGCCTGTTTTCTAAATGGTCCAGTGGTTAGCCTATCACAACACAAAGGCTGTAGGTTTGCGTCCCAGACTCAGCGAAGGTTTTCGTGGTTTCCTCCGGATACTCTGGTTTCCTCCGACAGTCCAAGGACATGCACATTAGGCTAACTGGTTGTTCCAAATTCCCCCTAGGTGTGAGTGTGTGTGTGAATGTTTGCGTGTTGGCCTTGTGATGGACTGGTGAGTCATTCAGGGTACCACGCCTTCGCTGAAAGTTGGCTGAGATAGGCTCCAGCCTCCCCAAGAATCTAGTAAGATTAAGCAGTTCCGTAAATGAGTGAGTGAGTGAGTGAGTGAGTGTACACTTAATTATTTTACATATTTATTTATATAATTATGTATTTCGGAAAATGATTTTGATTCAGAAAACATACGTATGTCTGACATCAGTCACTTATTGTACGGTGGTGGGCTGAAAAGTTCATACACTGACTAAGAAGGAGTAAAACCAGTGTAATAAAATGACAGCTTCAGCAACAGAAGCAGTGCGAAGCCCACAGGGGAGACTAAGTTGAAAAACTGAACCACATTTGGTCAAATTCAACCATTGCATCATGGTCAGCCTATGAACCTTTCAGCCTACCCTCATATTACACAGGAAAGTCACCTGTCACATGCTGGCATCACTTTTCAAAGTGGGATCAAGAGGGGCTTTCAGGGGGTCACTTGATATTTCAGAACATTTCTGTGCAACTGTTAATCATTTTAGACATGCTAATTAACTCATCAGCAACATACTCCGCGTTCAATAAACATACATTTTTAGGCGCTGTATAAAAGTGATGCTCTGAAAATGTTTGAATTTATTGTCAGTAAAGAAACCTTTCTCCTCAAGAAGAAAAACCACTGACTACACCACAACATCTTCTGTGAAGTGATCAACGACAGTGGCGCATGCACACATTGGGTTTCTCGTGTGGCACGTGATCACGGACGTGACAACAAAATGGAGCTCATGGCTATATGACATTTGCTTAGGTAGGGAGCTCCGCTGTAAAGAGCCTCTACTGAAAGATTAACTTGACTCATGTTCTATATTTTTTCTCCCATATTTGTAGCTGTCCCATCAGTCTTGCGTAATCTGTAAAAATCGTACTGTTAAAGGACCCCCCTGCCCCCCGCCCCCCAATCCACAGTGACTGCTACACCCCTTTGAAGATGAAGATGAGTCAGTAACGAAGAGGGGGGTAGTAATGTGCAGAAAATTACAAACTAAAACTAAATGAAAGCTAGCCAAAATGTCATGTCATTTTCTGAACCGGTTAATCCTAATTAGGGTCATGGGGAGGTTGGCGCCCATCTCAGCCGACTCCAGGCGAGGGCAGAGTACACCCTGGACAGCTTCCCTGGACAACTATCACAGGGCACACTGACAGCTATGCAGTCTATTCTTGACGAAAATCAACAATGATTCTCATACATGCCTCCCGGCCATGACAGACATGGCCGGCATTTGATAACCCAGTTAGCTGCACTGGGGGTGCAGCAGTGAGAACCCGTCGATAGTGGGGCTTGAACCCCCGACCCTGGGATCAGTAATCCAGCACCTTACCACCAGGCCACCACTGCCCGCTAGCCAAAATAAAAATTTAATTTAAATTCTGCTTGTCACTTCCTGATTTGCTGACGAACTGCATTTCCCAGGATGCTTAACACGCACCTGCGATGAATTCTTCAGCGCAATCAGAAATAAATATCATGCTTCTTTCCGCATCCGCCAATCTGCGGAGAGTGTCAGTGCATCGTGGTCATCAAGGCCTCCTCCGGATGTGTTTCGTGTTTGTTTGTTTTGTTTTTTTTGCACCCGAGTGCCATCGGTTTTCTTCAGTGTATAGAGTGCTCTGTTCTTTGTTAGCCAGATCATGTTTCGATTCCTGTTTTGTTTTGGTTGCCAGATCCCAATAAACTCCTCATTCAGCAATTGGGTCTGTCTATGTACAGTCTTTTGATATTACTTATGCTCTTGTAAAGCTAATGAACAATAAACCTAAATTCATTCATTCATTTTCTAAGCCGCTTAATCCTAATTAGAGACACGGGGAGGTTGATGCCCATCTCAGCCAACTCTGGTCAAACGAGGGGTACACCCAGGACAGCTCGCCAGGCTACTGCAGGGACAACACACATACAACCATTCACACTCATTTAGAACAGACAATTAGCCTACTGTGCATGTTTTTGGACTGTGGGAGGAAACAAAAGTACCCTGGAGAAACACTCCGAGCCCGGGAATTGAACCCAGGACCTTCTTGGCGTGAGGCAGATGTGCTAACCATTGTGCCACCGTGCTGCCTTTAAACATTAATTTAAAAAAAATAAATAAAGTGATTACAGTAAATATGCTGTGCTGGCCTCCTATTGGTGGATTTGAACTGATCGGTGGTCACACTGAGATTTTAATTTAAAAAAAAAATGTAAAAGAATGTTGTCGTTGGCTTTGTTTGTTGGTTGCAATGGCGCTAAGTTGACTGTTGGTAAAATGCACAACAAAAGAAATTCTTTTACAATGTGGGAAAGAGGGGCGTGGCAAAGTGGTTAGCACTGTCGCGTCACAGCAAGAAGGTTCTGGGTCCCAATTCTGATAAAAACATTTCTGAAGCTTGGGGCTTGTTTTCCGCACGCTTGCAGTGGTTTCCTCTGGTCACTCCAGTTTTCTCCTACAGTCCAAAAACATGGACATTAGGTCAAATTGCTACTCCTAGGTGCGTGTGTATGTGTGTGAATGGCTTTTTGTGTCTGGACAGGTAACCCATTCCTCACGCCTGAAATGAGCTGGGATTGGCTCCAACTTCCCCCGCGACCCTGATGGATAAGCGGTAGAGATAATATATGGATGGATGTGTGAAAAAATTGGATGAAAAATGGTACAGTGCTATAAGTTTCCATTGCACGTGAATTTATCACCTGAAATTTAATTCCCGTTTATTTCCAGTGGGAAGCAGTAAAGAAAAAAATGTGCAGGGGATTGTGGGGTAGCAAGTGGTGCCTTTTTTTATTCAGGACACAAAGAAAGGTCAAGCTTTGTACAATTCTTATTTGTGTCATTTGTAGTGGACATGTTCCCTACGCTGTACTCCTGGGTCATGTCTCATATATCATGGCGATTGTATATAGCTCACTGTGAGCTGCAGTTGCAGCCCATTTGTGTTTCCTTTCAAGTAGTCCAGAACATACTGAAGTGTTTCCTCCTAAAGCAACCACTTACAGTATAAATCAGCATCAATGCAGCTGGCTTCTTTATCAGACCCCCTTCATGCCACACTAGCGTCAGATAGCACTGATAATATAGAGTGATTGAATTATTCATTCATTTATTTTCCAAACAGATTTATCCTAGGGTTGCAGGAAGGGTTGCAGGAAGGCTGGAGCCTCTTTTAGCCAACTCTTGAAAAATAATACACCCTGAACACCTCACCAGTCTATTGTAGAGCCAATACACACACACAACCATTCATACTCACACTCAGCCAATTAGCCTTATGTGTATGTCTTTGGGCTGTGGGAAGAAACCGACTTACCCAGAGAAAACCCATGCAAGCATGGGGAAAATATGCAAACTTCACACAGAAACACCTGGGATCTTCTTGCTGTAAGGCGGATGTGCTAACCACTACACCACCATGTGTATACTTACAATAAGTATAATTAAACACAAACTGTAATTTTTTTTACTTTCCATTGATATATCTCATTCAGCTGATTAATGGTGCCCATCTCAGCCGACTCTGAGCCAGGGCGGGGTACATCCAGGACAGCTCGCTGGGCCACTGCAGGGCCAACACACATACAACCATTCACACTCACACCTAGGGACAATTTTGAGAGGCCAATTAGCCTACTGTGCATGTTTTTGGACTGTGGGAGGAAACCGGACTACCGAGATGAAACCCACACAATCACAGGGAGAACATGCAAACACCGAGCCCAGGAATCGAACCCAGGCCTTCTTGCTCTGTGGCGGATGTGCTAACCACCATGCCATCCTCTTTGGATCTCTATTACTATTACTATTATTATCATTATTATTACTATTATTATTGTTGTTATTATTATTATTGTTATTATTATTATTGTTATTATTATACATACAGACAGCTGAAAAATTAAAGGAAAAGTCTTCTGCTATGTGAAAAATTTTTCAGTACGAAACTACAAATATTGACAAAATTTGTCTTCCCTAATGGGAGTGGTCTGTTCCACAATGACTCCGGCCACTTCTACAAGGATAATAATCATGCTATGGCTTCACATTTAGCAGATCTGTACAGCAACTGAGTTAGAAGCAATTTCACTTGTTTTACAATACATGTAAAAAAATGAGTCTATGTTAACCTGAAGCCTGTGTTTTGTTGGTGGAAAGATTTATGTCCCAAAAAGATTATTATATAAAACGGTACTGGACTTTTAAATAAGGTGTTTACTATATGATTAGTTTAATTATACAGTAGTTGTAAAAGAAATCTGAAGTCATGGGTCTTGGGAATATTTTAAATGTAAAGGTGCCGTCATTGATTCTAATGTGTGACAGTATGTGAGCTACACAACACTATTCTGGCCAATCAGGAGCAGGGGTGTTTGTAATCCTGCACAGCATAAACTTGCAGTGTTGCTGATTAACTGTAAGGAGCATGGGGGTGTTGTTGTTAGTGTTCATGTCATGGCAATGGGAGCCCATGAATTTGGGGGAGCAGAACTTCTGAAGGAACGCTGAAGCAATGTGTGTATTTGTCTGGTTTTCTACAGAATATCTGACTCTACCTTCAAAAGGGTTATAAAAAAAAGGTCAAGATGCAAGAACCTGCTTTAATGTGCTCCTGCGAGATGCCTTAAACTCACTGATATTTTCCAAATCTAAGTGACTATCTTGCTTTGAAATTCTTGGTGTTCTCTGATTGTTCACGAGTTTGATTTTGAAACCGGTTGCCCAGCAGTCTGGAAGTGAGGAAAGCCAAAGACGTTGTATGTGACAAGAGTCTGAAAGTGTTGAGTGCATGGGCAAGAGACTGCTCAATAATTAACGCCTGATATGGACTCTGAAATGCCATGCAGTTGGTTTCAGGCTGCTACGCGCAAACAATGAAAAATAATAATAATAAAGCATCTGTTACTTCTATTAAAGCTACTGTATGCATGATCGTATCTGAGCGAAATTATAGTGCATTATATGATATATAGATGATTTTGAGTGGAGAAACTTTTAACACATTTAAAAATGAAACTTTTTGCTGGTTGTTTACTATGGGACCTTCCTGGTGTTGCAGTTAATTTCAGCTGTAAACGTCTGAGGTGCATGAGGTTCTGATGATTCAACGCCACTGGACATGTGCGTGGGAAAACAGCATTGACACCGTGATGGAGGAGGAGGTGAGCGTACTCGTTTGTTTACATTATGTTATCAAAATCACCTATGTAAGTTGTAATTATTTAAATTGGGGGTAGATACGAAATTCGGATGTATAGTTTGAGACACAATTGCACTAGCAGACAAGCTGGCAAGTTTAGTTACTTTATATAAGTGTCTCGGCTATAAAACTTCAGGAAATGATAGAGTAATAGTTCACAATCATCAATGAAGTAGTAACCCTGCAACTTCATAGTTCAGCTCGTCTTCCACTGTATTTCATCTCTTAAAATGCTCTCCAATCAAAATCTTTTCTTTTTTTCTCCCAGCCTAATTTGTGTTTCAGTAAATTCTCTGGAGCCATCTGGCCTATCCTACTTTATAGTCTTCGCCATTGTTGTTGATAGTCCGAAAAAAGCATCATGTAACTAATTTTTAGGCGGGGTTAAGCAAACAGTTTGTATTTTTTTTTTGCCAACACGGAAATTAAATGAAGTATTCATTGTATATTTTAATATCTTTGTTATGCGAATGACCACAACTGTGTGATTAGCAGCAAAACTTTACCTTTATCTGACGTTTCAATACTGATTAAATAACCTTCGTAACTTTTATAACAAAATTACTTCATGTATAGCCTTACTAGAGAATCTTAACTTCTTGGAAGTACCAACATTGGTATTACAGTGGAGACAACCACCCAAATGACGTATCAGAGCATTTTTCTTTCTCAAGAAAAGTGATTTTTTTTTTAATGCTCTTGAAATTCCAGTTTCTTTTATAAAATATGTTTTTTTTCCTATCAGTGCTCCTGAAATTACTCTCAGCCCTCATGATCAGCAGGGCTCATGATCAGGAGGACGTGGGTCCGAATCGCCGTTAGACCCCCACCATGCTAAAACTCCTGGGCAAGGTTTTAACCACAACTGTGCCTCTGTCCACCCAGCAATGTAAATGGGTACCAGTAAAAAATACTGGGAAGGTAACCTAGCATCCCATCCAGGAGGAGTAAAGCTCCTAGCTGCTTCATGCTACGGAAACCGGGGATAAGCACCGGCCTGATGAGCTCCTAGGCCCGGGTGTAAAAGCCCAACAGACTTACCCTAACACTGTGAATGCAGAGTACACCCTGAACAGCTCACCTGACCATTGGAGAGCCAACACACACAACCATTCACGCTCACATTTATGCCTGGGGTGGTTTGGAACAGCCCCTTAGCCTAATGTGCATGTCTTTGAATTGTGGGAGGAAACCGAGTGCCCAGAGGAAACCCAGGCAAATGCAGGTAGAGAAAATACAAACTCCACAAAGAAACTCGATCCAGGACTCTATTGCTGTGAGGCGGATGTGCTAACCACTATGCCACCATGCCAACAGTCGATAAGTTTCACATAAATTTGAGGGACATTTTGACGGTTCACACTGTATTACCAACTTAATTAGGCCCCAAAAACCTCACCCTACGAAATGAGGAAAAGTTAAAATGTGGTAGTGGAACGGCTGAGCTGCATTATTGGTAGATTTAGCACACACTGCCTTAAGAGGTGTTCTTTCACTGTTCAGTTGTCATTTTGCCATTTTCAGCTCTATAAGCATTGCCTTTTATGGTGTTTTGAAGCATTATTAACGTAAATCAAGTGTGGCATGACTTGCTTTATCAGTATACTGTACATATGTGAGTATGAAGGAAATTCTCTTTACTAATCCAGTAACAGGTCTTGTAGGCATTTTTAGTTTAGTTTCACCTTTCACCTTCATGCTGAGTGTTGTGTGGTGTGTCTTACCCAGCGTAGCAGGTGTGAAGAAGGCAGAGAGGAAGAGTAGTCGTGTTGCCCACATGACCCCCCGTGACCCCATTGACCTCTGCTCCAAATGGCAACTAAGGCTCAATCTGACACTCCTTAGAGCCAAGGAGTTCTCCTCTGACCCTCATACCTAAAACACACACACACAACAAATATTTTGTAATCATTGTGCAATCAATGTATTGGCAAATAAAGTCATAAAAACTGAGTTCGCTGTATCATTTATATTATCCTCTATTGATAAATGATGTCATTATAAAACATTTAATGCTATACTCACACCATGGAAGTGATCCATTATCAAGCTGTGTCCTGATCTATATCAGTATCATTAATAAAGTCTGCACAGCACTTATCTATCTACAGAAAATAGCATTTTAGACAGCTATGCATGATAAAGTCTTTACATTTTTTTATAAATAAAAAAAAGAGATAGAGATCTGGAATGTCCGCTGAATGAATACTACTTATTTCTTACTGTTACTCCACAAATATATACTTCACTCCCTCATTTGCCGAACTACTTAATGCTATTAGGGTCGTGGGGAGGCTGCGACACTGGTGGGGCACACCCCGGACAGTTCACCAAACCATTCGCACCCACACCTCGGGTCAATTTGGAACAGCCACTTAGCCTAATGTGCATATCTTTGAACTGTGGGAGGAAACCGGAGAAAATGGAGGAAACCCAGGCAAGCACTGGGAGAACATGCCGACTCCACGCAGGGACTCGAACCCAGGATCTTCTTGCTGTGAGGCAGACGTGATAACCACTGCTCCACGGTGCCGCCCTCTGTCACATGCTGTCATTCACAAAATGTACTGATGTTCACCTTACTCGGATTCCCTTGTTTTTGTCCTATCGGTTGTTTATGTTCAGTTAAAACAATTTTTCATTTGTTCAAGGTTTGTTTCCCAAAGCCAGTCCATAAGTAGACTCCATAATATACCTAATCCCATGATAGAATGTCTGTCAGAATTTTTTTTTATATAAAGTCAAAGCTAGAGACCACAAGCCACTCATAAATTTGTTTCTCGCTGCGTGAAACATCAGAGATCGATTTTGTGTCATTTCAGTCAAGCCAGTGTCGCATGACTCATCAGCAGAACGGGATTATAATAATTAATGCAATATGACACAGACTATTGATCATCAGCACAAAGAGCAGAGAGAGAGAGAGAGAGAGAGAGAGAGAGAGAGAGAGAGAGAGAGAGAGAGAGAGAGAGAGAGAGAGAGAG
>JAOUQZ010043857.1:0-12385 GCA_028564935.1 Neosilurus hyrtlii | reverse complement strand
ATATATATATATATATATATATATATATATATATATATATATATATATACACTGTATTAATCCTGCAAGTAAAATTAGTGGATTTTGAATTTATCCAAAGTGAGCACACACACACACGTAAACAGTGGGCACACACACTCTGAGCAGTGGGCTGCCACACATTGGGGCGCCCAGAGAGCATTTGGGGTTAGGTGCCTTGCTCAAGGGCACTTCGGCCATGAAGGTGGAGGAAGGGAAGGTGCAGCTCACCCCCCCACCGCCACGCATTTTTCCTGTTCATTCAGGAATCAAACCAGCAACCTCTTAGGTCCCAAACCCACTTCCCTAACCATCAGTTTTGAACATAATTAAACAACAAAATCAACAACTTATAAAAACACAGTTGGATCCATACATATTTGTGACACAGTTTTAATAACTGTTCCTCCTCTATAAACACAACATTCATTTATTCATTTGCTGAGCCGCTTAATCCTACTATAGAGGCAAAGAGGCTGGAGCCTATCTCAACCGACTCTAGGTGAATACACAGTACACCCTGGAATGCTTCCCAGTCTATCAAAGGCCAATTCACTCACACTCACACTCACACCTATGGGCAGTTCAGAATAACCAATTAGTCTAATGTGGAACTGATGTACCTGGAGGAAACCCACGTAAACACAGGGAGAAGATGCAAACCTCACACTGAAACACTAACCACTACGCCACCATGCCGCCTGTAAACTAAACAATGGAGTTGAAATGAAGCAAGCACGATGTGACTAAAGGGGCATGACAAAAGTATTGCATTCACCATTTCATTACAATCATTTTTGCAGTTCCTCTATTTCCCACAGGGTCAAAAGTAATTGGACAGTTGCCTGGTAACTAGTTTTAAAGCCAGGTGTGAGTCTTCACTTTGATTGCGTCTTGATTGCTTCGTTTCAAATCCGCTGTGGTAGTGCACACAGGCAAAACTGTAAAAATGGTGTTACCATGCAAATACCCGCGGACTTGGAATTCAGCTAATGGTTCTGTCACACACTAGTTGCTTAACTGTTACTCTCATCTCTTTCAGTGGGATGATCTTTAATTATGCAAATACATCCTTATAGCACCACTAAAAGCTATTCCCCTGTAAATCTGTTTCATTGCAGCACTAATTTGAATACAATGTCACTTTTCCTTTTGGTACATTACAAGTAAGTTCAAGCCAGTGACTTGCTGAGTGAAGTGACAGGAGACATGAGGTCAAATAAGGAGGTTTTATCAATGTGTTTTTGACTTTATAATAATATAAAAGGAAAAAAAACCCTAAGTGGACAAACAGGACACTTAGTTACCTAGAAGTTATAATTAAGGAACATTTTCCCTGAAGATAATTTTTTTGCTGTGTTTGTTTGTTTGTTTAAATTTCCTTACTTAGGATCTAAAACTATGCAATGGCACTATCTGTATCTTTTTAATGCTCCAGATATCTCTAAAAGGTAGAAATCAACTGGAGATGAATACAGGACTTTTTTTTAATCAACCTGATATTATTTTTGTTTGATTTCTTAAGACTTTTTCAAAAAATTTAAATTAACAAGTGGTTTGAGCCACTATTATGATCATGTAATCATTATAGGCAAGTGAAGAATGCTGTGTATATGTTGTTTGTCTCAAACAACAATGTAACATCTGAAAAAATTACTTCACTTGTGCCAGGATATAATTAAAAACCCTCCACTTGTGAAACATTTTTGTTTCATTCATCTGGATCTAGGTTTTGATGCACACCTCTTCTCTCAACCAGAGGATTTCTTAAATAAAGGAATGAAAAAATCTTATCAATCAGTCAGTCAATCAAAACTGACTCCTATTCATTTGTATAATAGTTCTAAATGGCTGTAAATAAGAGGGAATATTAAAAATAACATTATTGGTTTCATGCAAAGAGTTAATTGAATAATCAATCATTGTCAGCCTTGAGTAATGTGTGGTCACATTTATTAAGGCTAAGCAAGAAACTGCATTTCTTATGTTAAAAAAAATAACCCTGAGTATTACATTGATGAAATAGTTTTCCTCTCCCAGTGCACTCAAGGATTAAAGTGCTTTATTTTATTACTACAGTAAATAGCATGATGCCAGATGAACTGAATAGGTAATAATAACACAACAAGAGTGAATTTCTTGTTGAATAAGAGTGAATAAAATCCGTAGTAGCTTCTCTCAACCATTAACTGGTCAATGTTTATTATTTTAACTTGCATGTAATTTCAATTTGATTAATATAACATTACATGTATACAGAGCTTACATAAGGAAGAGTGTTTAAACAGTTAAAAATCAGTCACTGTAAGGTGTGGAAGATATCTTAAATAAAATAAAGGAGGAAAAGTATAGCCTTTCTTATACAATCAGGAACAAAATTATTTTGCCATTTTTTACTGCAACTTAATTAAGATAAGCTTTTGGTAATTTTCCACAGTTTTGTACAGCATAAGGCTTTCTGCCTTGTCTGTGGGATTCGAGCCAGATTCTGCTCAGAGCTGCTCAACTACAGATGGTGAACTCTGTTAAAGTTTACAATGCATTCTATTTCAAATAACGAAATCGACAGCACAGCATTGGGAACTGAAAGGCAGGAAAAACTACAGGTCAATAAATCTGTAAAAAATCAATAAAATGTTTAATTTAATGGACATCCATCAGGTTTCAGATTGTTGAATGAATGATGATACATCTAATCGGACAGCTGAGAATAAAACCAGCTTGTAAGCATTTCAAACACTTCGGGGAAACATGTCTGTGTGTGTGTCCTGTGGCTCTGGCAGAGCTGTGTGCATGTTACAATCTGAACAGAATGAATGTTAAAAGCCTTTTGTAAGCCAGTGCTGGCCTTTCAGAGAGACTGAACAAGAAAGCACATTTCACCTCGTTAACAGCGATGGCGAGATACAGGCCAGAGCTCCTGCAGACCTTCCCGTCAATTAAAATTGCCTTCATAAAGCCAACTAAATCTCTTGATACCTGCAGCCCCCCCATCCCCTCCCCCTCCCCCACCACCATTGCCTTTTTCAACAAACACATCCAATCCAATTACAGAGCAGCTATATGGCACCTCATATGTACAAACTCAACTGACACCTTCACTGTCAAACAAGATTTTTACATGGCCTAGGAGCAAATCAGAAAACATTGGAACCATATGTTGAAATGAAAACTGAAAACAATGATTTGTAAAAATTATTTGACCTGTGTTGCCCACAAATTGAGGATAGGTCAGGATTGCAGGCAGGCCTCTAGTACAGCCATGCCTTTGTAATGTGTGCAGAATGTGGTTTTGCATTGTCTTGTTGAAACATTCTTTGGCGTCGCTGGAAAAGGAGTTGCTCCAAAATTTGAACTTTCCTGCATTAATGCTGCAGAAGCCACTAAATGTACGTCAGGTTTGCCCAGGACACTGAAATAAATCCCTAAAATAAGATATAACTAATCAACTTCACTGCACACCAAGCTAATTGGCATCCATCTATGATCACTTGTAATCATTCTGATTGGTGCAGCATAAAAACATTCATTCATTCTTTTTCTGAACCACTTAATCCTAATTAGGGTCACGGGAGCATAAAAACAATTATTCTTTATAGTATTTCAGTGTTTGGAAGTATAACTAAAAGCAAACAATCAACTATGAGTGCTAAGGCCTGTCAAAAGCTCTCAGGAATAAAGTTGTGGAAAGCCACCAATCAGGAGATTTAAAACAATGTAAGGTTTTATCAATCATCAGGGACAAAGTAAAGTCAGTAATTAGGAAGTGAAAACTGTTGGGTACCGTTATAAGGTCCCTTCCTAGACTAGGCTGTCCCTTCACACTTGATGGAAGACAAAGGAGGAAACTGGTCAGAATGACAATAAAGAGGCCTATTTCAACTTTCTAGCACTTAAATATTAATCACTGTGTGCAAGTGACCACAATATTACAGATGCACCACAAATGTGGCTTGTATAGGAGGGTTGCAAGAAAAAAGCCATGCCTGAAAAAATGCCATATTAAGTCTCTATTGAGATTTTCCAAAACGCATCTTAACTATTCTGAGGCCAAATAGAAAAAGGGGTTGAACCAGTTGGCCTCAAATGCAAATGGTATATCTTGTAGAAAGCCAAAACAGCTCTCCCTCCAATAGGACACCATACCTACCGTAAAGTATGGAGCTGGTAGCATCCTGCTGTGGGGGTGTTTCTCTGGAGTGGAAACTGGGGCACTCAGATTCTTGAGGAAAACCTGCTGCCCTTTACCAGAAAGCTGTCAATGGGAGGAAAGTTCACCTTCCAATATGACAATGATCAGAAGCGCACAGCAAATTTGGCCATGCAGTGGCTGAAGGGGCAAAAGGCGAATGTCATTGTATAGCCCTGTCAGAGCCTAGAACCTTTTGAAAATCTGTGAAATGACTTCACCATCTTCTTAAATTGGATGGGTCACCATCCAGTTTGAATGAACTTGAACAGTTCTCTAAAGAAGAGTTGGCAAATACTGCACAAGTCTAGAGTTGGAAAAAGTGGTAGATAACTATCCAAACAGACTTATGGCATGAATCAAAGCAAAAGCTGATTCCACAAAGTACTGACCCAGGGGCTGATTCTCTAGACAAATTTGTATTTTTTTTTTCTTTCAATGAACTGTTTCTATTATATCTTTCACTTGGCTGTTATAACTTGCATTGAGTAAATACAGGTAGAAAAATATTTTTGTGCGTGTGTCTTCATTTCACGCTTCTTGAGAATTTTGACATAGGTGATTCTTTTCTATACCCCCTGTACACAGGGGACAGGCAGGAGAAAGTAGAGTGCAGAGTCTATCAGTGCCCCCCATAATAATCCCACTTCCATGCCTGCACACTATCACAGCCATCCATCCACAAGCTTACCACTTAGGCATACATGTTTACAAGACATAAACCATTCAACCATATTTTAAACAAACATTAGATAAACACTTACAACCTTGGAAATATTGTTTTAGCATTTATTAAATTCTAAATTATTTACAACCTGCCCATCTATTCAATCTGTGCACCATTAGTTATTTAATCATACAGTATTGAGCTATTAAGCCTGCCATTCACCCAGCTATAATGTTAATGGACTGGATTTCTCCTCGAGTCATTATTCCACATGTGCACAACTGAAATATCACAAGTAATTGAAGAAGCTTCTTGCATTAGTAATAAGTTGTTTATTGTATTCAAATCTCCAGGGCAATACATAAAATGACTGCAAAATAGAAAGTAGGAAATGGGCATTTTTTTTTCAATCCAAGATTTAGATCCAGATTAGTTAATGAAAGTATCATATGAGCTTGCATGATATACTAGATTTGCTTTTGCTTATATATATATATATATATATATATATATGATTAGTATTTTATTACTATTTAATGTACTTTTATTTAATTAAGCTATACAAATTTGCAGACTACTAGCTTTCATCAAAGATGTCAAAATCTTTAGTCATTTCAGACAAATTTGATACCGAAACAAGTCCTGTTCCTTCTCAAACCTTGAAAAAAGCCAAGTAAGGATATCTTCCTATACTACATATGTTTTTTGTTTTTTTATGTTTTGTTCTGTTTTGCTTTTTATTTTATACCCTTTTGCAGATATAAGTTGGTAAGTAAAGTTCACACTGTTCCAAATTGCAGACCCCCTGAGAATAATTGACAGGAAAAGTCTATGGCTAACCACAAAGGCTATCTATTTACCAAGAATGTGCTCGAATAACTATAATGGAAGTTTTTGACCAATTATTGTCATTCTCCATCTGAAGGTTCAACAGAAAGAAGAGAAAGAAATCATCAAATGTTACCTTGAAAGACATGGCCTAATACCAAATGCTGTACACCAAACAGGACTGTTAGAAGCAGGACCTTTAGAACATAGCATCTTGGAAGGACCGACCTGAGTAGACCAAATAGAATATGGTGGACCACTCTATGTTCTTTGGCAGGCTTTTTTAAGCATGTTTGAAAGATGAAGAATGAGTCAAGCATTGTAGTTTTTTTTGTGAAAGTGTTATCTGATATCACCCAGATGAGGATGGGTTTCTCTTTTGATTTGGTCTCTTTCGAGGTCTTTCTGTTCTTTCAGACTGTATTACCCTGCCACCCTTGCCTTTGGCTTGCTTATTAGGGTACATTTATAAATTCATATATGTAAAATGTATATCTAGCATATATATAATTTTGTAAAAATGCTTTGCGACTATGTCCATTGTTAAAATGGCTGTAGGAAACATATTTCATAAAAAAGAAGTCATATGAAATTATAAATTACATTACATAATAAAATATAAATAAAAATTAATTATGTATAAAAATAAGTGGAAACATTTTTAGTGCAAATAAACATATAATGTGTAAAAAATGTTTACAACAAATTGAAAATAATAGAAGATACCTTACCTGAAAAAATTGACTAGAATTGTTTTTCCCCACAACCGCAATAAATAAAACCAACTACGTACATACAAACGTGAGATCACTATGCACAACGCCAAGTGTGGGGTGGAGTAGTGCAAAGTGCTGACTCTAAAGCAGTGGAAATGTGTTCTCTGGAGTGATGAATCATGCTTCACTATCTGGCAGTCTGACAGATGAATCTGGGTTTCGTAAATGCCAGGAGAATTCAACATACCAGAATACCGAGTGCCAACAGTAAAGTGTAAGAATGATACTGTAATCAGTGATAAGAATCAAGATGAAATTATGTGACCTGAGGTAAAGCAAAAAGAGTTGTTGTTTCTACTATGAAGTTGATTTTCCCCCCAATACATGCACTCCCTATCATCTTCATAAAGCGTATTCAGCGTATAATACAACAGCAATTAATAATTTAAAATAAGTATTTATTAATAAGAAATACATTTTATTTTGAATGGTTTATAGTTGCATTAAGTGTTCTGGAACATCTGTAAAACATGTTCATTTATCCTTGCTGCAGTATATATATATATATATATATATATATAAAATGTAAAATGTTGTTGTTTACCTGCCTGGTCTCTGCCATAATGATCCCATGTATGATTTCTGCCTGCCTCATTGAATTTGTACCTAGATTCTCTCTGAGTTGTATGCCTGTTTTCCTGACCTCTGCCTGTTTCTGGTTTGTGAACTTGAACTGTGTTTAGAATTTGTCTGCACTGAACTGTCCACTAAATCTTCTCAACCTGGCTATTGCATCCCCCTGGCTATCCTGCCACACACCTGTGTGAAAATCACCATACTACTACATGTGAATGTTTTTGTTAATATAAAGACACCCATTAGGGCAAGTGAGATAATCAAAAAATTTGATCACAGGCAGCACTACTCTAAGAGCTGCTGTCATACCAAATTATCATACTAATCATGAGTTTTGGTCTGATTGAGTTAGTCACACATAGTAAAATAGCACAACTTTTTTTTTTATTAGGCTCTTTAAACTGCTGTTATATTCAGCAAATTATACATTAATACTGCTCCAATACATTTCTCTTATACATAATTGCTATTTATCCAGCACTCTTTAAGGAGCATTAGTACTTTGCACATAACATGTAGCTGTGCAACAGAGTGGCAAAGTGGTTTCATTTCTATTTAGGCTGTGTCGCTCTCCAGTCTGCCATTCATGTGGAAATGCCGTTTCAGATGAATAGCTCCACAGAGCCATTTGACATTGGGTTAAATCTGCTAAATCTTTAGAATCTGAGGATATAATAGATAATTGTACTTTTCTCCAAACTTAATACAGGTATAAGTGAAGCTTTTTTAAAATGTGGAACAAGGTGAAGGAACAGGTTTTTGTCAGAGGAAAACCTGTGAATTATAGAGGAACCTTAGACCACCATTAATTACATTATGCTGAGCAAATTGGGCTTGAGCATAGGTATAAAATTCTGGTTGTAAAACATTTTATTTTATTATCAGTTTCGGGTTTTTTTTTTTATTTTACATCAGTGATACTGAAGCAATTACTCTGACCTTGAGTCAATAATCAAGGCAGACTAAATAAATTATATGATCTTAAAAGTACAAGGACAAAATACATTAGAATGCTAAAACAGGATGTTTATCAATGACTTAAGAGAATTTGATGTTATACATGGTCTTAAATTAGGTATTTAAATAGCATGGTGGCAGTACGAAGGTCCTGTATTCGAGTCAGTTAGGCAAATGAATGAATAAATGATTGATCAGAATCAAATTAAAAAGGTCCTGGGTTCAAGTCCCAGACTTGAGTATTTCTGTATGGAGTTTTCATGTCCTCCCCATGTTCGGGTAGGTTTCCTCAGAGTGTTCTGGTTTCTTCCTACAGTCCATAGACATGTACATTAACTGCATATTCTCGATTGCCCAAAGGTATGAATGGTTATGTGTGTTTTCCTGTAATGGTCTGCAGAGCTGTCCAGAGTCAAGAATCATGTATATTTGCCATTAACGTTTTTAATAATAAATATATATTTAATAGCTTTAAAGGCTTGACTATTTTTACATTGACATTTTTATACAAATTGATGGATGAAGGTGTTCACATGAAAATTACCAATTAGATTACAGCTTTCAAGTTTCCTAAGCTTGTTGCAATTTAAGTTTACAAAAGTGTGAGATTCTGTTTGATCCATGAACATACCATCAACAGGTACTCTGACTTTAATGTGTAACTTTAATCAGAGGCATTATTAAAAAACAGGAAAAGTCTTACATTTTGTAGTGATGGAAATCCCAGACCACAGTGAACAAAATGTATCCATCTCAGTGAAAAACAGTTATTGAGGTGTATAAGCACAGCACACCTAAATGGATATATTGCTTACAATTATTTTAAAATGAATATATATAAACCATTGCTGATTTTCATAAAGAGTAGCTGCATCGCCGTCAGCATGTTTCTGCCCTGCGATGGCCTGGTGAGCTGTCGAGGTTGTACTCTGCCCTCGCCCAGAGTCGGCTGAGATGGGTGCCAGCCTCCCCGCGACCCTAATTAGGATTAAACGCTTCAGAAAATGAATGAATGAATGTATATATCTACAAAATGAAAAAATATTGGCAAAGGAAAAGTGAGGGAGAAAACAGACAGCAAACTATGAAGTACAGAAACTATTCTGTTGTAAGACATATTTGGAAGACTGGGAGAGAGAAAAAATTCATTTATGGAGTGAATATTGATTGTACCAGGCGATGATTAAAATGGGATTTTGCAGATGCTGCAAAAAAACAAAAATAAAAAAAATAACACTGATCACACTGAACTATGCAAAGATTGAGATAATGATGAGCGACCTATTATGAGCTTCATTTTCAGGTTTTGGTGTGTTTTTAGGATGTGCTTGGGATGATAATACTACACAACTTAGAGGAGTCTAAATCCAGTCCTTCAGCACTAATACCATTTTTTACATTCAAATAAGCATGAAGGTAGTGCTGGTTTGGTGCTGGCAAAAAGCATCACTCTGTTTTCAGCAAACTCGCTATTACAAGACAAGGAGTGGTAAATTGCAAACATGTTATCTTCCTCAAGCGCCTTGCCTGAGGCTGGTGTAAACATTTCACAGAAAATGTTATCCTTTAACAACCCAGAAATAGAAAATATTTGAGTGTATTTATTTGTTTAAGAAGCTTTTTTAAACTAATCCATTGGTCCGTCATGACTATTAAGTTAGAAATACGTAATAATACACCAAAGGTGTGATGGAATGTTTATGGGACTATTCAATTCAGCAACATCTGCAAGCCTGAGGCCCATAGCTGTATTAAAGTATATACTACAAGGAAACAGCAGCAAAAAAGCACACTTAAATGAGGCTGTGGAGGATCCAGAGCCTGAAATCACCAGGCTTAAGGTTAAAATTTACTCCAGATGAAATTAGTCCACTACAGGAAACTAAACACACAAAATCACACCAAGAGCAACATACCTAAATCCAAATTTGCATGTTTGGGGCAGTTAGAGAAAACTAGAGAACCCAGAGGAAACCCAAACACACAAGTAATTATGTTCTTAACAAAACAGTGATTAAATGAAGGAGACAAACATGTTTTAATACCAAGTAACAGCAAAAATAACGTGTTTTCCATCAACCAATTAAAACACTCAATTCTCACATGACTCTAGTATGAAATGACCATCTGAAGTTTCTGCAACAGTGGTGTTATGTCCAGCCAGGACTTGTTTTTGATCATTTCCTTCATTTCCTTCGTGTAAATGACTTACCCTTTGTTTTGGCCCTGAATGACTTGCCCTTATGCTGGCCAGCACCTCATGCTAACTGACCCATTTGTTTTACAGAGTTTTCAAAGAATTTCCTTATTGACTCTTGGGTACAATATTCTGGAATGCACCACTGGATCTTAATGGGTTGGACACCTCAAGGGTATGTCCTTCATATCCTTTTTTTTTCGGCATAGAATAAAAACAGTGTACCTTTAAAGCTTATTCACATTTCAGGCTTTGATTTATTGTTCCATGTTTCATACAAAAGAGACCATACCCTTGATGTGGTTGGCAGCACAGTGACAAGCAACTGTACAATTCAGTAACTCATTTGAGAATATCACACATATGTAGGAATTCTGTTCATAGACTTTAGTTCAGCATTCAACACAATCATCCCTCTACAGTTGATTGAGAAGCTGAGCCTGCTGTGCCTGAACACCTCTCTATAAAACTGAATTCTGGATTTCCTGACTAGGAGACCCCAGTCAGTCCAGATCGGGAACAGCATCTCCAGCACCACCACATTGACCACTGGAGCTCCTCAGGGCTGTGTGCTCAGTCACTGCTGTTTGTTGACTCACGACTGTGCAGTAACGCACCGCTCTACCCACATTATGTTCACCGATAATATGACTGCGGTGGGTCTCATCGTTGATGGTTGTTGACTTCAGGAGAGCACAGAGTGACCATTCCCCACTGTTCTTCTGTGGAAATCGTCAAGAGCAATAAATTCCTCGGAGTTCATCTAGAAGAGAAGCTCACCTGGTCATTCAACACCAGCTCCATCTCCAAGAAAGCCCAGCAGTGCCTCTATTTCCTGAGGAGGCTGAGGAAAGCCCATCTCCCTTCCCCCATCCTGACTGTATTCTACAGAGGGACTATCGAGAGCATCCTGAGCAGACGCATCACTGCCTGGTTTGGGAACCGCACCGTCTCGGATCGTAAGACCCTTCAGCAGATAGCGAGGACAGCTGAAAAGATCATCGGAGTCTCTCTCCCCTCTGTCACGGACATTTACACTGCACACTGTATCTGCAAAGCTAACAGCATTGTGAATGACCCCACACACCCCTCACACACACTCTCTTCACCCTCCTGCCGGAGGTACAGGAGCATTCGGGCCCTCACAACCAGACATTGTAAGAGTTTCTTTCCTCAAGCCATAAGGCTCCTCAACACCCAGGACTGATTTACACAAAAATCTCTCCCCCTCTCTCTCTCTCTCTCTCTCTCTCTCTCTCTCCCCTGTGTGGGGACACACATATAACTTACATTGTTCACTATTTATTGCATTACCTCAACCCTGTCATTATTTCATTATGCTGCTATGTTTATACTTATATCTATGCCTATATTCTATTTGCATTACCTCAACTGCTGCTACTCTTCTTATTTGTAATCAAAAACATTTGTTTGTTACTATAATAAACTGAAGATATTTTCCCACATTATTACTTTTACTCTAAATATTTTTTTCACTCATTATTCACTTCACTCTGAGACCAAATTATGACTGAGCTGGTGGTGCAGTGGTTAAGGTGCTGGGCTCATGACTGCAAGGTTGTGGGTTCAAATTCTTGTAAGACCCCCACCAAGCTAAGACCACCAGCCAAGGTCTTAACCACAAGTTTGCTTCTGTCCACCCATCAGTATAAATGGGTAGCAGTAAAATCCTGGGAAGGTAACCTGCAATGGACTAGCGTCACATCCAGGAAGAGATGAACTTCTGGGCACTTTACACTACAGAAAACGAGATAAACTCCGACTTTTATGAACCACTAGGATCGGCTGTAAAAAGCTCGGCTTAAATTATGAAAAATTTAATTTTCATTATATTCTAATATAAAACAGCAATGGTTGAACAGATTTCAAATATGATCTGTGTGTTTTCTTATTACAATAAATTTTAGATGATATATACATATATTCATTCATTTTCTGAACCGCTTATTCCTAACTAGGGTTGCGGGGAGACTGGCGCCCATCTCAGCCGACTCTGGGCGAGGGCAGCGTATACCCTGGACAGCTCACCAGGCCATCCCAGGCCCATCAGTCACACAACCATTCACACTCACACTCACACCTAGGGGTGATTTGGTACAGCCAATTAGCCTACTGTGCATGTTTTTGGACTGTGGGAGGAAACCGGAGTACCCGGA
>JAOUQZ010043856.1:0-7500 GCA_028564935.1 Neosilurus hyrtlii | reverse complement strand
TTTGAACGTGACTTTCAGGCTGTCCTTTAGCCCCAGGGCAGAGATCCTTCAGCAACTTCAGTAAGTAAACCAACCTGGAGTTCACCATAGAATAATACAGCAGCAGGATGTGTGTGTGTGTGTGTGTGTGTGTGTGTGTGTGTGTGACAGACAGACACTCCTGCTGCAGGTTGTTCATTAGTTGATTGTTGACTGATTGAGCAAATATAAGCTTCTTGACTGAAAGGATTCGTGGTAGTTATGTGGAATGGACTTTGTGTATCTTCTCGCGGTTTCTCGTTTCATCAGGTTATGTAGACAGTGCTAAGCTTTATGTCCAGGTGGTGCATTTATCAGCTTCTAACTTTGCTAAGGTACAAAGTAAACATGAAACACACTCTAGCACAAAGATGACCTCACTGAAGGGATAACGTCTGACATCATAACAGGGTTCGAGTGAGTGTTTTAGAAAGAAGTGGTGTTATGAATGGTACCTTGATTGTTCTGGTTAATAAGTTAATCCTCTGCGTTGGTACAGCAGGATCCAGGCTCAGGTAGAAGTAAATGTTGAAAAATGGTTTGGATCAGGCTGGCTGTAGCGGCTCTTGGAGAGGAAAAGAAGTAGCAGGTGGTGAACCAACTCTGAGCAAATCTCCAGGGCTTTATCACTTGTATTTTATAGCATTTTTCATCCCCTGGGAGTTTAGACATAGAAATGACTTGTGTCACTTGAGCATTCTGTTATGTGATAAGATAACGGACTGTATTTAAAGCGACAGTCATGACAGAATAGTGATAAGTGCTTTTGTGTTCATTATGTGTTCTCTTCCTGTCGGTATATCCACCGTGTGACAAATTATAATTGAATTAGCATCCGTACTATTCTTTTATCTGAAGATAATCAGCTAGCAGGATGTGAAGACAAAGCCAGTGTGTGATGGGATGTTTTGATATCGATCTTTTAGTATACTCGTAGAGCAACACACTAATTGAATTAGGTGATGTGTTTGTTTTACGGTACTGGTTAAAGAGTCAATGATGAAAAGCATCAATACTCTCTCTCTCTCATTTGTCACTTACGCCTACTATGCTCGCAGGAAAGCTGGAACCTATCTCAACTAACTCTGGGCGAAGGTGAGGTACACTTTAAACAGTTTACCAGACCATTGCATGACCAACACATACACAACTAGGGGCAACTTGGAACAGCCAATTAGCTTAATGTGCATGGTTTTGGACTGTGGTAGGAAGCCGGAGTACCCGGTGGAAACTCATGCCTGCACGGGGAGAACATGCAAACTCCACACAGGAACGCCTGACCCCGAGATTTGAACCCAGGACTTCCTTGCTGTGAGGCCAACTAATACACCACCGTGCCGCCCTAGTATCAATACTGTTACTACTATTATTTTTTTTAAATCAGTGATTTGTTTCTCTTGTTATACTCTATTCTACATCACACATATTCCATGCACTCACTTTCCCAGTTCAACATGACCGGTTTGCTTTGGCCCAGCTTATGACAACCGATGAGATATGATATGACATGGTATGATATGATATGATATGATATGCACATCATTAATATCTTCGCCCAAGAAGATTATGTTTTACCCTTGGATTGTGACCTCGTTTGTTCGCGGATTGGGCAAAAAGTCACGTTCAGATTTTCATGAAGTTCTGCTAGAGGTGAGGCTTCAGACATGGAAGACTCTAATAGATTTTGAAGATGATCTGGATCAAATTCTGGATCAAGAAATTTTTTTAATGATTCTTTTAAAACATTCTGAGACAAGATGTATTTTTGGGGGTATTTTGGGAGATTACTGGGCTTGGCAGAGATATGCACTCTTAAGCTGCTCTTGAGGCTTATGCCACTGTTTTTCATTTATACCATTTGGCAGACGCTCTTACCAGAGCGACTTACAATAATTTTTTATATACAACTGAGCAATTGAGGGTTAAGGGCCTTGCTCAAGGGCCCAGTACTGGTGGTATTGGGGATTGAACATTCGGATCAGTAACCCATTGTCTTATCCACTGAACCACAACTGCCTTTATAATTTATGAAAGTGAGTAACCTGGTTGCCTTGAAGTGTCAAGTTCAGTAAAAGAAAATATAGCAGGTTTGAACAACAAGGCAGTTAAATTATGATCACTTATAATATTAAATGCAGTGAAAATTTCAAGGCAGCCAATCGTCACTCACTCATTTACTGCACCGTTTAATCCTACTTGGGGTTGTGGGGAGGCCGGAGCCTATTACAGCTGACCCTGGGCGAAGTCAGGGTACACCCTGAACAGCACGCCAAACCATTGCAGGGCAACACAGCAACCATTCACACTCACATTCACACCTAAGAACAGCCAGTTTGCCTAAGGTGCATTTCTTTGGACCGTGGGAGAAAATATACCCAGAGGAAACCCACGCAAGCACGGGGCGAACATGCAAACTCCACACAGAAATGGCCAGGCCCGGGAATCAAACCCGGTACCTTCGTGCCACTTTGCCACCCTCAAGGTGGATTTTTTTAATGTTACAAACAATAAGTCTTTTCTTTCCTTCTTTTCTTCTTTTTTCCTACATTGTAATGTCTTCTAAGAAGTCCAAACCCTCCGTCAAACAGAACCAGCATCTTAACCTGCTAAAGATCTGAGAAGCTGGATGATTTATTTCATGACTTCTCCTGCCAGGTGGAATAGAAAACTGAAATGGTTTATGGGAGAGGCAGCTGAGGTTAATGTGTAACTCCTAGTCAGAGCCTGTTCGAGAGAGCATGTGTTAGGTTTGGTGTGCTGATTTGGCAGCAGCAATGATAATGATGTCATCGTGTGCAGTCAAATGGCCCTTTATTATTTGCTTAGAAGTCGACACGGCGCTGGTTATGGCAGTGCAATAAGTAGCACGGATATAAAATTACTGTTTTAATGTAATCCTTCTGTACACCTTTTCACTTTGAGTCCATGTGGACCCACACACACGTGGTCACTGCTAGGCAGGTGCTTATGAGGTCATTCCATTAAAAAAGGATGTATTTGGATAATACAGGATCATTAAGAAGAAAGACGTCTTGTTGAAATGGTAATGACCTTTTCAGTACACTGAGAGTCCAAATCTTAATGCTGTTCTTGTGCATTGTCGAATTTTAATGGTGTTTATTATAAAAATAAAGGCAAACAAATCCTGGATCCTGTAAGATCCTTTCACAGGACTCAATGAGATCAATTGTTTCTTCCTATTAAAAGAATAAATGGATAAAGTGTGCAATGTTTCTAGGAATTGTAATGCTTAGTTATCTAAGCTTGGTTACATTCAGATCCACTAATGCCTGAACACGTTAAGAAATGCACTACATTTCATTGTGCGTTACAACCTCGTAATTATCATTTCTCATGAATCTACGCTAATAGTTTAAACACCAGGATAAAACATTGAAATGCTTGAAACTGTGAATAAAACATAGAAAACAAAGCCGATGTGGCACGGTGGCACAGTGGTTAGCACTTTCGCCTCACAGCAGGAAGGCCTGGGTTCGTTTCCTGGGTTCGGCTGTTTCTGTGTGGAGTTTGCATGTTCTCCCCATGCTTGCCTGAGTTTCCTCCGGGTAATCTGGTTTCCTCCCACAGTCCAAAAACAACCACAGTGAGCTGACTGATTCCAAATCGCCCCTAGGTGTGAGTGTGTGTGAATGGTTGTGTGAGTGTTGGCCCTGCGATGGTCTGGTGAGCTGTCCAGGGTGTACCCTGTTTTTGTTGTCTTTCTTTCTTTCTCTTTTTTTTTTTGTTTGTCTTTCTTTATTTCTCTTTGGAGTTTTTTTTGTTTTATTTTGTTTTTCTTTCTTTCTTTCTTCCTTCCATTTTTCTCAGACTTCATTAAGTGGACACAGTAAACACAAGAGCCTTTATTAAGTTCGTAAACCACTTAGGCTGATTTTGGAAGAATAATCCTATTCAATCAGGAATAGGATAATGTTTTTCTTTTGTACGCGTGTTTAGACTCTTTGCTCGGTTATTTGTCCTTGTGTGCCTTTGGCGTGAATTTCCAGAAAGAGCATGCAGGAGTGCATGTAGGCACTGTTTATTGCCAGTACCACTGAAGTGATAGGTGATATGTGATAGGTGGAGGCTTATCTTGAAACTGAAACATGTTGATTAAAGACCCAACACGATGGATCTGAGTCTGATAAAAAAAAAAAAAAGCAAAAACAAACAGAAAACAACAAAAAAGTTCAACATGTAGAAATTTAACATTAATAAATGAAAAAGTAATGTGTGTGTGTGTGTGTGTGTGTGTGTGTGTGTGTGTGTGTGTGTGTGAGTAGTACGGTTAGTTTTCAGCTCAGTGATATTGATCAAAACAAATTAGTTCATGGTTGTAAAATAGAATCTATTGCAGCTTATCTAAATTGCACCCCACCTTTACAGGATTGAGCCTGTGATTAGGGAAGTTCAGACATTAGGAAAAGCATGTTCCTAACTGTAAAATGTAGCATTACCTCTGATCTTCCTTATTCAAGCATATCATTTTCCTTAAAGTGTACTTTATTTTATTTTTTAAGTGTAGCATATTTTTACATTAATGACTATGAAATTCATTCTTCTGGGCAATTTTATCCTGTGGATTACTAGCGGGGAGCTGAACCAATGCAGAACAACCACTTTTTTCTGGGAAGTGATGTGAACTCGTTGGGCCGGGTTGTCCAGTGCAAGAAAACAAGCAACAAGCGACATTTTAGGTGAAACTCATTGATAAATCTTGCATACTAAAGTCTCTTACCTTTGAGTGGTTCCTTTTGGCGAGGTGTTGCTACCGTCCATTTTCATCCTTTGGCTTTTTATGAAGGAATTCCGTACAAACAGCATCTGGTTTTAGACATAAAAGACAATAACATGCCTGGAGGTCACGCCGATAGCAGGTCGGCTTGATGTGGTCTATGCAGACAACTGAATTGTGTTGGAAATGAAACATTTTCAGAGTACGGCCTGTGCCGATGTTATGTTTCCTGTGATTTCTATGCACGCCGTGATTTTCCTGGCGACACAGCTCAGCACTGGTCAATAATGTGTTATCTTAGAGTGGTGTCTGCTTCACGCAGCCCAACCAATAGGACAAAACAAAGAGTTTGCACCACTACCAGGGCTGGAACTGTAACATGTCACTGAGCATGCTTAGTAGTAACAGCAGTGTGGCAGCACTCGAATGTACTTGATGAGAAGCAAGGACTGACGTTGCTTGACGGAAGCACGGATTACATACGTGATCGTTTTAAAAAGCTAGTAATACAAATTCACCACAGGTACCCTTCGAGCCCCTGTCACATCCAAAACACAGCAGGTATACAACAAAATTGGGCAGATTCATAGGATAGCCGTTGGTGTGTTGCACTTAACTCGTGTGGTGTGACGGAAAAAGCAGCTGTAGATGCTTGTTGTGCAGTTTTGCACATGTTAAAAAAATTTTCTGTCTCATGGGTAATTCTAGTTATCAAGTCTTTTTCCTGTCTCTGGTATGTGATGCCCTATGACATCCTTCGGCCTTATCTTATGCGATCAGAATCATAAAGTTTTCTTTCATTTTTTGCTTTATGTTAAACCCACAGCCCTTACTTATATACCCACGTGTAGCGTACATTCTTACAGTTGAGCCGCTCAGCGGTCATACGTCAACCAAGTATCACAGGAATATCATGCGAGGACTCTTCTGTCCTTTTTTTGTATGACTTCCACATGAACATTGTACAATTTGACTTACAGACTTGACCTATTTACCCCATGACAGACGTACAACACACCTTGTATGTGAATCCTACGTCAGTCCCGTCTGTTGTATTACCAGTAAATTTGTACACCAAATAAGGAAGTTGTTTGAGAAAGTGGCTTTGTTGGGGCAGAGCTCACTGTGAAAGGTTGTTTAGTGCTTTACTTTGGAGGAGGAGGAGCTGAAATGGTATTTGAAATACGGTATCCATTTTCACACCGATCCAAAGGACAAAGCATCACCGCCGCCTTTCATGTGATGATTATTTAAGAACCTGGAACAATGAGGCTCTTTAATGTCGCTAATCACTTGTTTATTGGTAATCATGGAACATGCTCTAGGTCAATTACACCACTGATCAAAGCAGACCTAGATAATCGGAACAAAAGCCATGGAAATATGGAGGAAGATGAGAGAGAGAGAGAGAGAGAGAGAGAGAGAGAGAAGGCATGTGTACAGGATTTGTAGAGCTCCAGTGGATTTTGGCGTGGTGTACCCGGGAACGTGAGGATGAAGATTTTTAAGTACCATTCAGTATTTTTATTATCTTTTTTATACGGTTCTTTACATGAGACAAGTGTTCTAGTGGGTTATAAAGTTATCATCACAAGTCATCTTTTAGTACAGTTTATCCCAGTTTTCATTCTTTCTTTCTTTCTCTTTTTTTGCTTTTCACTCTCCCTTTTTGTTCCTTCACTCTTTTTTTCATTTCTTTCTTTGCTTATTTTTGTTTCTTTCTCTTTTTTTAGTTTATCTTTCTCTCTCTGTTTTTTCACACTCACTTTTTCTTTCTCTATTTCTTTCTTTTTTCTGTCTACTATCTTTCTTTTTTCTTTCTTTTTTGTTTGTTTGTTTGTTTGTTTCTCTCTTTCTTTTTCATTTGGCTCTTTCTTTTTGTTTGATTTTCTGTTTCTCTCTCTTCGTTTCTTTTTCTCTCTTTTTTTCTTTGTTTCTTAATCAATCTTTCTTCCTCTTCGTTTGTTTGTTTCTTTGTTTCCTTCTTTCCCTGTTTTTGTTTCTCTCTCTTCTCTTTCTTTTTTTCATAGTTTTTTCTTTCATTCTTTCTTTTATTCTTTCTTTCCCTCTTCCCAGACTGAAGTGGACAAAGCAAACATGAGCATTTATTTAAATAAAAGGCTGATTTTGTAAAAAAGAATTCGGAAGAATAATCCTATTCAATCAGAAATAACACATATATTTTATATTTTATATATAGTTATCCTTGTGTTAACACACACACACACACACACACACACACACACACCAAAATCTTGTACATTTTTCCAGGGACATTCATTTGATCGTATGTCTTCCCTCACCCCTTACCCTAATATTAACCATCATAACTAAATGCCACACCCCAACCCTAACCCTAACCCTAACCTGAACTTACCTCTAACCTGAACCCTAAACCCAAGTCCTAACCCCCAAACAGTGCTTCACAGACCTGAGTATCAGCCAAAATTTCCTCACTCTGTTGATTAAACATATTCAGGTCCTAACATCACCCTAACAAAAATAAAATCATCTTAATTAGCCCACTTTCTTAACCCAGTAAGAACGAGTTAGAGGAAGAGAGGAAATTACAGTAGCCTGGAATGTTTTATAGGCTGCACACGTGAGATGACGATAATGTGGAAGTAAAACTTAATTTTGTTCTTTTTATGACACGTTTGGTGAGAAGAGTGACAATAAAGAACAATTAATCTGAATCTATTCTCTTGTCTGACTCATGTTTTTGCTATGATACTGTGTGTGTGTGT
>JAOUQZ010043855.1:0-12387 GCA_028564935.1 Neosilurus hyrtlii | reverse complement strand
GGAGGGTCCAGCCCCTCTCAAGGAGCTGGGTTCCAGAGCCCAAACTATGCGTGGAGGTGAGTCCGACTATCTCTAGCTGGTACCTCTCAACCTCCCGCACAAGTTCAGGTCCCTTTCCCCCCAGCAAGGTGACATTCCATGTCCCTATTGCCAGAGGTTTGGTCCCGCGTTTGGGTCGCTGAGGCCCCCCATCTTGACTGCTACCCAAACCACATTGCACCGGCCCCTCATGGACCTTCCTGCGGGTAGTGAGCCTACTGAAAGGCGGGCCCATGGCGCCGTTTCGGGCTAAGCCCGGCCAGGTCCCATGGGCAAAGACCCGGCCACCAGGCGCTCGCCTGCAAGCCCCAACCCCAGGCCTGGCTCCAGGGTGGGACCCCGGTAACGCCAATCCGGGCGACGTAGCGGTCCTTGATTTTATTTTCTTCATGACAGGGTTTTGAACTGCTCTTAGTCTGGCCTGTCACCTAGGACCTGTTTGCCATGGGAGACCATACCAGGGGCATGATGGCCCCGACAACATAGCTCCTAGAATCATTCGGGCACACAAACCCCTCCACCACGGTAAGGTGGCAGTTCAAGGAGGAGTATAGCACAGCTGTAAGTCCTAAATAATAAGTAATTGTAGCAAAAGAGTTTATATCACCAGCAGTGAAAAGTCATCTTCACAGTCATTGAGTGCAAATCTAAGCCCATCTGGACCTTCATCAGCAGGAGCGAGGGGCTTCCAAGATGAGAACTCCAGCCAGCACCAGCACACCAGGAGAGACCAGAGGATTGACAAAGCAGAAGTATCAGGAGGATCAGGATCACTGGCATCTAAGCAAAAACATGGAGAGAAAGAAAGGGGGGGGGGGTATATGTAATTTATCATAATGAAAAATAGTAAAGGGCTGACAACACTACATCGAGGGGTTCCATTTTCTACTTCATATTTGTCTGAAGATCCAAAGATACATTTTACCAGGTATGCCTGTACAATCTAACTTAAAAAAAAAGACATATACTTATACACCATATCATATACTTTCTCTATGTTGAAGAAAACAGCTATCAAAAAAACAGCTCTATTAAATTGAGTCATTCTGATATCAGTTTCAAGGCATATTAAAGGGTCTAATGTTCTGCCCCCTCTCCTGAAACCACTCTGGTATTGTCCTGCATAAATGAGGTGTTGAGCTACAGGCCTATAACTTTCTGGACTGGTAGGATCTTTTCCTGGGTTGTTAATAGGAACAATAACAGATTAATTTCATTTTATAGGAAGGTTGTTTTCATGCCTAATTCCCCTAATCTTTTGAATCATTTCCCAAACTTTACCCATTGGTGTTGTTCTTCCTATGGCCGAATAAATTTGGCCGATATGATTTTTTTTCTCCCTCTTAACTGTTCTCCTTACTTTTGCTTGAGCTTTTTTACACTCTACAATATTCAATTTTCAATATTCGGTGAATGACTTCTAAGTTCTCTAAAAGTCTTCTTTAATTGCTTCAGAGCACTCTTTATTCCACCATGGCACCATCTTAACCTTCTTCTTGCTAGCATTTTTCCGATTGCCTGTAAAGCTCCCTTTACTATAGCTGCAATAATACTTGTATTTATTTAATCTATTTGTTCTGGAATGATTATCTTACTAAACTCTATATTACAGTGACTAGTAACCTTTTCCCAATAGGCCTTACTAAACCTCCATCTTGTGATCCTATCCAACTGATCTGTATTATTCAAATCAAAAGTTATTCCTATAGGATAATGATCACTTCCAATGATGTTCTCTTTGAGCATTTCCAAACAACTTGCCCCAGCTAAGTCACTGGACACTAAGGTAAGATCAAAAGCTGACTCTGCACCATTACTGAAATTAACTTTAGTGCCTTGTTCATTATTCAAACACACCAATCCGTTTACTTCTATTAAATCTTCTACAATCTGACCATTGAAGTCTGTTGTCTTTTCTCCCCATAGTGTATTATGGGCATTAAAATCACCACACCATATTATTTGGGTTTCTTATTCCAAGTTTGCTAAATCCTCAAGATTAAGTTAACATCTTATTCCCACTGATATCAAAAACCAAGTGTGGTTTCAACGAAGTTTCTTGTATGCAGATGATTTTTGGATTATCATTTATGTATATATTTCTTCAGTTCAAGGACATTTTACTATCAGACGTTTAGCATTCCATCGCAAAATGAGGTAGGGTGCTGGATTACTGATCCCAAGGTCGGGAGCTCAAGCCCCACTTTCAACAGAATGTCACATGCTGTTCCCCCCAGTGCTGCTAACTGGGTTATCCAAAGCCAGCCATGTCTTTCAGTGTTTATGGTAAGAGACATGTAAAAGAACCATTGCTGATTTTTGTCAAGAGTAGGCTGCATAGCTCTTAGCGTGTTTCTGCCCAGCGATGGCCTGGCATGCTGTCCAGGGTGTATTCTGCCCACGCTCAGATTCGGCTGAGATGGGTGCCAGCCTCCCTGTGACCGTAATTAGGATTACGCAGGTCAGAAAATGATTGAATGAATGACCCTTGATAAGCAGCGCTCTGCTCTCCTCCACAACATTTCAGTTTAGCATCTACTGCACAACCATCATACTCATGTTCCCCTGCAGATTTAGCACACCTAGGATTAGCTTTGCACTGCTTTGCTACATGCCCAATTCTTTAAAACATTAAAACAGGCATTTAAAACATCTTATTGGCTTGGGGATATATTGTCTTACTGGAAAACTCATGCAACCAATTGTAACCCTTTGTAGCATGGTACCCTCAAACTGGATAAGAGCAGACAAGCTATCCACCAATTTACCCTGATATTGAATTTGAAGTTGCTTAAATACAGACTATTTCCCCCTTTTGATTTCTTTCTTGAGGTCCTCTAAGCTCATATCTAAAGGGACTCCACTGATCACTCTGCGTACCTTGCAGTTTGCCCCAGGAATACGGCTTTTAATTCAAACTCCATTCAAAGCCTTGATCCTTAGTACATTCTTTTGTTGCACATTATTAGGGTTTTCTATTTACCTTTCTATTAATCCTTTACTTTAAAACCTTACTTGCTTGGCTGGACTGATTTCCTCATAAGTAGCCTTGGTGCGTTTACCCAGATGTAATTTGCCACTTGGAGTGTTCTCCAAACTCAATAATTAGTTTCCAATCTTCATTTTCACTGCTTTTTCTTGCTTTTTTCAACTCATTCTGGGTATCTGACTCACATTTTTGCCCTTACTTCACTCCATACCAGCTGATCTTTCTCTGATTCACTCGCTATAGATTCACAATTTCTAATCAATGCTGCTCTGGGACTTGTACCCACCATCCTGCCTACCTCCTCTGTATCTTGCCTCTCCTTTCCACATGTCTTGGCCTAGGCCTTTGCTGATTACCACTTTTACACCAAATCCTGATTATAATCATCTGTTTTAAATGACATTTTTCTGTCATTTTTGAAAAAAAAAATCTCATTAGTAGTTCTAAAACCCCCCTATCCCAACTTTGCAATTCTGAAACACAAGAATGGATATATATTAAAAGTGAAATCAAGTTTACCAGACAAAACATGAAATATCTTCATGTGGTCTAAAAGAAAAGTAAATTTTTTAGAAATCACTACTTTCTCATTTTATTTTCATTTTGG
This sequence comes from Neosilurus hyrtlii, assembly GCA_028564935.1. Taxonomy (NCBI): domain Eukaryota; kingdom Metazoa; phylum Chordata; class Actinopteri; order Siluriformes; family Plotosidae; genus Neosilurus; species Neosilurus hyrtlii. Next base: position 8,752 of record JAOUQZ010043855.1, on the reverse strand, counting down.
AATTAGAGTTGGATCATGGACAACAATTTAGATGATCCAAACTATACTGACAGTCATTAAAAACTTTGAGAGGGACATTTATGTATATCTGTTCTTAAAGGGGGGGGGGGGGGGGCGGTTGGACATGTACCCTGTGACTTTATTGATGATAGTACTCAGGCACATGAGAAAATGATGAGTTGTCATTTTGTCACACTTCACTGCACATGTGTAGGTCACTTTGCAAAAATGGACCAAATGCAGTTTGAGCAAAACACAATCTGCACAATTTGATGAGTGGTTTGGAAAGCCTATATAAAGGCTCAAAAATGTCCACTATTGTTAGTTTAGTGCACATCATAATTCCACGTCTATCACATAAACAAGGAAGGAAGGCGGAAGCAAGGTGTACGCAACTCATCATCTGAAACCTGATTGACCACCACAGGGTCATTTGATGACAGGCCAAGTTTTGAGCGTGAGAGAGTGACGACTCCAGGGGCCTCATGTACAAAGACTTGCATGGAATTCTTACTGAAAAATGGCATACGCTTAAATCCAGAAAACGTTGTACGCACAAAAAAATTCAGATGTATCAATCTGTGCGTGCGCATGAATCCAAGCACATTTCATTTGAACATCCGAATCAACATGGAATTGAGCGCACATGTAGGGGTACCTGACCCCTCCCTATCCACGCCTCCATTTAAATATGCAAATCATATTTAAATCAACCATGCACCGGAGATTCCCATATTCGGAGAATCAAAAACCCCTTATAATATGAGTAAGATGGGAAGGCGTGCAAAAATGTAGTGTTTGGAGGTCTGAGAGGGAGAGAGTGTGTGAGGGAGTCAATGCTGTGGGGTGAGAAAGGTGTATACACACATGAAGTTAAAAAAGAAGTGGTCAGACTTAAAGGTGGCTGGTAAGCGGAGGACGGGCTGCCCACCGCCAAAGTCTGGCCCAATCCGGCAGGGGAAGAGGAGAGGAGGACCTTACCTCGCTTGAGCAGAGAGTCACCGCAGTCATAGGTGACGCTGCTCTTTCAGGGGGGGTGGGAGTGCATGTGGGGTCTCTGATCACCCCCAAGCTCACAGCCCTGTAAGATAAAGCTTCATGCAAAAATGTGTGCATGCTCTTTGGTTTGGCAAACTTAAACATGGCCGTACAAGGAAGAGGATATCCAAGACTTTGACTCATGTTTAAATGCGATTTATTTATTTTTTAAAACAGACAGGGAGACGGAGAACACGCAGCCACAGACTCGACCTCGACCATCCGCGGCAGCTCTGGGTCACAGAAACGGGATTCCTGTTCCTGCACATTTCCACAGACATTTCACTCTTGATTCATCTAAACTTTGCCATGGGAAAGGATGTACGCAATGTGTTTGTGCATACGTACCCTTTGTACATGAGGCCCCAGGTCTGTAGGATCGCTACATCCAGTTGCAGAACTTATAGGACCAATTTTGCCGTGCTGAATCACCACTTGTATCAATGCAAATGGAGACATATCCGATACTGACTGTTGTGACTTTCATTTTGGCATGTGCCATTTTGTTGTGTTGTTTTTGATGTGCAAAATTTATTCTTGACACTTTTGTTTGATGTTTTTTGAAGTCAAAATGCTAAACAAATTATCCATATTAAAAATCCAAAAGTTTTGGGTACCTAAAACATTATGTAGAAAATTATGGTCTCAAAGTTTTTAATGACTGTCAATGTAACATTTGCTGAAATATCTGTAATTAAAAAAAACAAAACCTTCTCTACCTGGCAGAAACATTCCTCAAGTCACAAGTAAAAAACATTGCTTAAAGGTTTATTTCATTTAAACACTGAGCACTACAAAAGTAAATTACTGTTTTTTCTGTGATAATTTTAAGGTGTTATCAGAGCACTCATCACTTTTATTTGGTTTCAGGTGGGATACTGGAATGAGGAGGAAAAATTTGTGAGCGCAATGGCCTATACGACTGGAAGTAATGACACCTATGGATTTCAGAACCACACTTGCATCGTCACCACCATTTTGGTATTGTCTCATTACAATGCTTTTGCTTGGGCTTAATGTAAATGATAATATACATTCATAACATACATACACAAGTGTTTTTTAAACGAAATCCATGCAAGCACAAGGAAAACGTTTAAACTTCACACTGACACACCTTCACCAAACCCAGGACTCAAATCCACCTTCTTGCTGTGAGGCAGATGTGCTAACCACCACGCCACCCAATAATGAAAATACTGGAAGATGGAAAGAAATCCATCCTTATTCAAGGAGTTCCAGACTAGCTACATACAGATGGCAACCCAAGCTGTGGATTGTGCATTAACATTACCTGGCAGTATTTCAACTTCAGAAGTATATTTTTAAAATCTACTTGTCTTCAGATAATTTTTTAAAATCTATTATGTGTATTACATTTCCAATTCCAGTGCATTCCACAGATTGACTCCATACACTGGTGCTCATCTTTGTTTTGCATTTGTCTTCAGGGAGGTGGATTTCTAGAAACAGGGATGGTGACTACTGGTAGAGACAATGAATGGATTGATACCATGAATACTCTGTGCGTGTTGAATGATCAGTGACAAAACCATGGCCATTAAATATGAAGTTAATTACTATTTGTTATTTTAGTAAACTTCTGAATTGTAATCTGAATTGTGGTTGTGAGGATTTTAGTTTATTTAGCACAAAAGGAACAGGAAAATTTTAGGCTGTTGATGGGCAGCAAGGGATGGTCAGCAGTCGTTCAATTTTATTTGAATTGTATTTAAAGGACTTCAGCTCATGCTGGTGTAGTAGTGAGTATGGTTGTCTCAGAGAAAGAAGGTTCTGGGTTATAGCCCCAGGCTCGGTGAGAGTGTTTCTGTGTGGAGTTTCTATGTTCTCTCCATGCTTGTGTGGGTTTCCTCTGGGTGCTTTGTTTTTTTCCCACAGTCTAATGACATGCACATTAGGCTAATTGGACATTCTTGATTGCTCCTATGTCAAGTCAAGTCAGTTTTATTTGTATAGCGCTTTTTACAATTGAAATTGTCACAAAGCAGCTTTACATAGTAAAATTAAACTAGGGAGGAATCTAAAAAATTTTCTCTACAACCCCCTACACAACCCTACACATCCCTATGTGTGAGTGTTAATTGTTGTGTGTCTGCGTTGGCCATGTGGTGGTCTGGCAGAAATTACTAAAGAATAATGGTTCAGAAAATTAAATTAAATTAAATTAAATATAATATATGTACAGGTTTTTTTTTCTTAACATTATAAATCTGGTATTATTCATGGTTAACTTACCCCTCTTTCTCATACTGGGTCATGATCATAATAATGAAAATATTGATAATAAATTTTATTTAAAGGCACCTTCCTTGGCACTCAAGGTCACTGTACAGATAACAAAAGCACAAAAATATATACAAAATAGATAAAATGAAAGGGGTAAAATACACACACAAATTTAAAGTTGAGGAACAATGTGGTGTTCCTGAGGTCAGGTGGTAATGAGTTCCAGAGCCGGGGAGCAGAGCGGCTGAAAGCTCTGCTCCCCGTGGTATTGAAAGGGGCAAAGGGGACAGACAGGTGAATACAAGAGGAAGATCTGAGGGAGCAAGACGGCGTGGAAAGATGAAGTTCAGACAGATATGGAGGGGCAAGGTTATGTATGGCTTTAAAGGTTAACATTAAACTGGATGTGGAACTTAACCAGGAGCCAGTGAAGCTGCTGAAGGACCGGAGTGATGTGGTGGATGGAGGAGGTTTTGGTGATGATACGGGCAGCTGAATTTTGAACCAGCTGAAGTTTATGGGAGATTTATGAGGGAGACCTAAGAGAAGTGAGTTGCAGTAATCCAAGCGAGAAGTGATAAGGATGTGAACATGGATAGCTGTGGTGTGGGGATTGAGGGAAGGGCGGAGATGAGTAATGCTGCATTGGTGAAAGTATGCAGACCGTGTGATTCTATTAATATGAGACTGAAAATATAGAGTGCTATCGAGGATGACACCCAGACTCTTGATCTGAGTAGAGGGGGAGGCAAAGGAGTTGTCAATCATTAAAGAAAAACTGTCAGTTTTGGATATTGTGGATTTAGTGAGGAGAACTTTGGTTTTGTCACTGTTTAATTTAAGAAAGTTGAGTGAAAACCAGGTTTTTATTTCTGTGATGCAGTTGGAAAGGGAGGGGGGAGGGAGCATGAAGACAGTCTTACTAGTAAGGTAAAGCTGGGTGTCAAGGGGGAGGAGGTGAATAATGAAGAGAAGGGGTCCCAGGACAGAGCCCTGAGGGACACCTGTAGTGACAGAGGAAGGATTGGATGTGAAAGATTTAAGTTTGATGAACTGAGTGCGGCCTGAGACGTACGATTTAAACCAGTCTAATGGAGTTGTTAGAATCTGCCAGGGGCAATGAATCATGTTTCTCATGTTTGGTTTCTGGCTCTTTCTCTGTTCAGGTATCCTGAGTCCCTCCTGCACGGGTGGTGATTACCGGCTAAGCCCTGATTATCCCCACCTGTTCCCCATCATTTGCCACGGGTTAAAAACTCGGCATCTTCCCTCGGTCCCCTGCCAGATCGTCTTGTGCAATCACAGAGCATTGTGCTTCTCACAGCCATGCCATGATCCAGCCCTGTTTGCCACAGCACCCACGTGCATCTTGTTTATCTCTGAGCACCTAATAAACGGGATTACTTTCCTTTACCTCGAGACCCTGTCGTGTCTGTCCTGCTTTTGGGTCTATCGAGTTGGTTGTACCAGGTCTAACATTACGATCTGGCCAGCATGGACCCAGCGGACAGGGATCCCTTTACTCAGGCGATCTGAACCCTAGCAGCAACAGCTTCAGTCACACGACTCCCAGCTGGCCTCATTCGCCACCAGCGTGCAGGAACTGGCCGATCGTCAGGACCGATTTCAGCAGGAGGTATGGGCCCAGGTTAACCAGTTAAGCTCCCAACTGCGTCAGCTCACCGCAAGCCTAAAGCGGCTGGTTTCTACCCCGATAACCCCTCCGGAGCCCCGCCTGCTACCCCCCCCCTCTCATCCCCTGCGCCTCGCTCCGCCGGACAAGTACAAGGGCACGAGTCCGGAAAATGCTTCTTTGTGGGTCACTGCCATCCTCTCCGCCACTAGCGCTATCAGAGGGAGGGGTTTGTTTTTACTGCGGGCAATCCAGCCACCAAGCTGTTTCCTGTCCAACCAAAAGGACCGGAACACGGACTGGAAAGGATGCCCAGGTAAGCAGGTAAGCCTAGTGACCCCCACATACATCTCACCACACGCCTTAACTACTGTCACTCTGCTAATTCAGAGGCAGACGAGAGCTTGATGGCCAGTTCTTTGGCCAAGCGGTTGGGGATTAGAAAGGTACCACCCCCCCAGCCTGACTCCGCCCAAGCCCTGAATAATCAGTTACTCAGTTGGATCACCCACAGGACAGAGATCTTGCTCATGACCATCGGGGAGCTTCATTCCGAGCACATCTCCTTCTACCTTCTCAGCTGCCCTCATCACCCCCTTGTTCTGGGATTTCCATGGCTAAGGGCCCACAACCCCCAAGTCATCTGGGAGACAGAGATGATCAGGAGTTGGGACCCCGCCTGCGGTTTCACCTGTCTGGCGTCAACCCGTCGGCCCTCCAATCCCCGGAGGAAGAGACGGGGCGGCTGCGGGAACTGGACCCTAGTGATTACGCGGACCTGTCCAAGGTACCCCCATGCTACTATGATCTCAAGGAGGTTTTTGGTAAGTCCAGGGCCATGTCTCTCCCGCCTCATCGCCTGTGGGACTGTGCCATTGCCCCTATTCCCAAGGCCCGACTGTACTCCCTCTCGGATTTCCGAGAAGAAAGCCATGGACCAGTACATCCAGAGCTCCTTACTGGCATCATCTGCCCGTCCTCTTCGCCGGCTGGAACTGGCTTCTTCTTTGTGGAAAAAGGATGGCACACACCGGCCATGCATTGATTACCACGCCCTGAACACCATTACAGTTAAGAACCGGTACCCGCTTCCCCTCATTTCCTCCGCGTTGGAGTTGCTCCAACAGGCTCGGGTAATCACCAAGTTGGATCTGCGGAACGCATACCACCTGGTCAGGATACGCAAGGGAGACGAGTGGAAGACCAGATTCAACACACCCACGGGCCACTACGAATACCTTGTCATGCCGTTCGGGCTAGCCAACACCCCTGCTGTCATTCAGGGGTTCATCAATGAGATACTAAGTAAGTACTTTAATGACTTCGTTTTTGTTTATCTTGACGATATATTTGTGTTCTTCCCAGATCTTGCCACCCACCAGCACCACGTCCGTCTCATCCTGAGCCATTTGTGGGAGAACCAACTGTTTGTTGGCGTCCTCTGCACGCATTAACTTCTCCCAAGGTCTCTTTCCAGTGGAACCCAGAGGCAGAGAGGGCCTTCCAGAGACTCAAGAAGCTGTTTATCACTGCCCCGGTACTGAGGATTCCTGACTCCAAGCTGCAGTTCATTGTGGTGGTAGATGCTTCCAACGTGGGGGTGGGGGTGGTCCTGTCTCAGCGCTCCCCCCAAGATAACCAGATACACCCCTGTGCCTTCCTGTCCCATAAGTTGTCCCCGGCAGATAGCAACTACGACGTGGGGAATTGGGAACTGCTGGCCATCAAGGTCGCCTTGGAGGAATGAAGGCACTGGCTGGAAGGGGCGGACCAGCCTTTCCTGGTCTGGACAGACCACAAGAACCTAGAATACCTCCGTTCGGCCAAGCGACTGAACTCGCGTCAAGCCAGATGGGCCCTCTTTTTCATCCATTTCCTCCTTACCTTTTCCTATCGACCGGGCTTACAGAATATCAAGCCAGACACGCTGTCCCAGTTGTGGGAGTCGGAACCGTCTGCCCAGGAACCTGTAATCCATCCTACCTTCCGACCGGGTGGTGGGGGGCGGTTTTCTGGCAGATAGAGGAGGCAGTCTGGCTGGGCGGGAGGGACCCTCTCCTGAGGGGTGCCCACGCAATCGCTTGTTACCCCTCTGTCACCCCAGGGCGAGGCACACTCATGAAGCAGCGCTTTTGGTGGCCGTCCCTAGCCAAGGACGCGGCGGAATATGTTGGGGCATACCTGGTCTGCGCCAGGAACAAGACACCACGACAGACCCGGGTGGGGCTCCTCCAGCCATCGCCAGTGCCGCATCCACCATAGTTGCATATCTCCTTATACTTCGTCACGTGCCTGCCTCCCTTGAGGAGTAATACGGTGGTGCTTACGGTGGTAGACCGATTTTCCAAAATGGTTCACTTCATCCCCCTGCCCAAGCTGCCCTCGGCCAAGGAGACCGCCCGTATCCTGATCACTCAGGACTTCCGGATACATGGCCTCCCCACAGACGTCATCTCCGAACGGGGACCTCAATTCATATCCGGGTTCTGGAGGGGGTTTTGTAATTGTTTGGGGGCCACCGTCAGCCTGTCATCAGGATACCACCCGGAGTCCAACGGACAGACAGAGCGGCTCAACCAGGACCTGGAGACCTGTCTCAGATGCCTGGTTTCACAGAATCAAGCCACATGGAGCGAACATCTCACCTGGGTGGAATACGCCCACAACTCACTCCCTACTGCGGCCACCGGCCTCTCCCCTTTCCAGGCTGCCCAAGGTTACCAACCACCTCTATTCCCGGCCAACGAGAAGGAGGTAACAGTCCCCTCGGCCCATGCCTTGGTAAGGAGATGCCAGAAGATTTGGGCCGCAACCAAGCGGCTGCTCCTCCAGGGTCAGAGGCGCATGAAGACTGTGGCTGATCGCCATCGCCGTCCGGCTCCTACCTACATTCCCGGCCCTCAGGCCTGGCTGTCCACCCGGGATCTTCACCTGCAGGTCCTCTCCGGGAAGCTGGCTCCCAGGTTTGTCGGTCCGTTTCCTGTGTCGAAGGTCACTAACCCTGTTTCTGTTTGTCTGACACCCCCTCAGGTCCCTCCGGGTGCACCCGACCTTTCACGTCAGCAGGCTTAAACCACTCAGAGAAAGCCATCTTGTACCCCCCACCAAGCCCCTGCCGCCGCCTAAGATGGTAGACGGTGGACCGGTCTACACGGTTAAGAAGCTTTTGGCGGTACGCAAGAGGGGTTGAGGTTCCCCATCACCTGTTCCCCATCATTTGCCATGGGTTAAAAGCTCGGCATCCTCCCTCGGTCCCCTGCCAGATCGTCTTGTGCCGTCACAGAGCATTGTGCTTCTCACAGCCACGCCACGATCCAGCCCTGTTTGCCACAGCACCACGTGCATCTTGTTTATCTCTGAGCACCTAATAAACGAGATTACTTCCCTTTACCCTGTCGTGTCTGTCCTGCTTTTGGGTCTATCGACTTGGTTGTAACAGGTCTAACAGGAGTATTGATGATACGAAAGGAGGATAGCATATTAAGGAGGGTAGTCTGACATATGGTATCAAAGGCCGCCCTCAGATCAAGGAGGATGGGGATGGTAAGTTGGCCAGAGTCAGCTGCCATAAGGAGGTCATTGGTGATCTTTGTAAGGGCAGTTTCTGTACTGTTTGATATGTTTAAAGTATTGAGGTTGGAGGGATCAGCACCAGGTTTTTTTCAATACTGGAGTAATTACAGCAGTTTTAAAGGATGCAGTAACAATACCAGTGGGGAGAGAAGAGTAAATAATGGCTGAAATGAAGGGAGCTAGAGAGGGGAGACATGCTTTAACCAGAACTGTAGGAAGGGGGTCAAGCTGACCGGTGGATGACTTGCACTTGCTGATGAG
>JAOUQZ010043854.1:0-12387 GCA_028564935.1 Neosilurus hyrtlii | reverse complement strand
TTTACCAGAACTCTCTATGCCTGAGAACCCCCAGATCTGCTCCTTTACCTAATAAAAGCCTGTTAACAAAATGCTTGGCTAAACAAGTAGGTTTTCAGCCTAGTCTTAAAAACAGAGACTGTTAGTCTTAGTGTTTGATCTCATACCGGATCCATTTGCAGAAGAAGACGAGCAGGAGGCAGGCCTAGCGGAGGAAAGACCGCCTCAGGGAAGACATTGTACAGAATTAAAGGTCACTGTTACAGTTGAACCCAGACGGGTGTGTTGGGAAAGAGGTCTAGCGACGTCAATAGTAACCTTTTGGAAGGTGCCAAGAGGTGACAGACATAACAGTAAAATGAATTTTTGCCCAATTGTCATGGCGATATCAACCAGGAGACATTGAATTCCCATCCAGACGTAGAAGTGGTGAAGTGAGACAAGGGTGTGTCATGAGTAAGGAGGAACTACCAACCACACCTGCAGGGGTGATTATGTTAAAGCATAAGGAAGCAAAAAAGGAAATTGAAAAGTATATGAGAAAGTGGAATGACCGGACACGTGGTGAGTTGCAATGGCCTTTACCAGGTACATTTAATGAAGAAAGATGTGAAAAGATGAAGCAGAGAATAGAGAGCTGGGGAGAGATTAAAAGAGAAAAGGGAGAAAAGATAGAAAGAAAAAAATAGTTGAGTGGTTCCAAGAGGAGGGAAAGATACAGAGACAATTAAAAGAGGAAAGGGAAAGAGAGAAACCATCAGCCCCACCAGCTGAGGAGCTTGGCGAGCAGGAAAAGCCTCCGCCCTATAAAGAAACACTGTATCCCTCTATAACAGGAATGTATCCACTCACAATGACGGGAGATCAAGCTCAGGAGGTTGATCTAAGAATAGTGGAAGGACCGTTCAAAGGCAGAGTGGTGTATGGCCAAGGACCGGTGGAGCATGAAAAGGGACAAGGAGAGCATGAACGGGCAGTCACCCCAGAACAAAAAAAAAGACGTGAGTTATGCAGACATGAAGGCACAAGAGCTACAAAAAGATACGAATGGGGACAGCGAGGCCGCAGGACATGTGACCAAGAGACCGAGAGAGGAACCCCCAAGAGCGGCAGAAGATATGGCAAAGGGTACAGAGAGCATGACCTGGGATCCCTGCGGCCTAGAAAAAGCAATAGGAGAAGAAGAGGTGATTAAACAAATGCAAAGAGACATGAGGAAAAATGAAGGAGCCCTGGTGCATAGGCAACCACTAGAAAGCATGTACCACACAAGCACCCCGACCAGAGTGAACAGGGGATGGGCAACCTCAGCCCTAAATGAGAGACCATACGAGGAGAGATTCCCAAAGCAGAGACAAAACCCATACAAGGTGACCAGAAACGAGAAATGGATGGAGAGAAAAGCGTAGCACATGGAACAGCGAGTGCTCCAAAGAAAGTGCAATCAGTGCTGACGAGGAAGCGGTCTGTGTGGAGAGCAGCGGAAGATACCATGTGGAGGAGGAGTTAAAGTTAACCCCCTCCCCAGACCGCCAAATTAGCCACAAAATAAAGGATATGGAAAGAAGCATGCTGGCAATGAGTAAGCTGGACTTGGAATCAAACGAGGTGGTGGCTAAAGCACTGACAAAGACTAACCAACAACTTAATCGAGTACAACAGCAGATAGATAATGAGGCAAGAGCAAGGAAACAGCTCCAACAGGAGGTCCGGCAGACCCAGAGTGAATTTGCAGCAAACGAGGCAGGAAGACGGAAAAAGGAAATAGAGGAAATAAGAAAGCTCCAAGAAACCATAAGACAAAATCAAGAAGTGGTGGAAGGGCAAATAGCAGAAATGTCCAGAAGAACAAATGAATTGGGCATGCTACCCCAAACGATGGAGAGGAAAGTGAAAAAGCCAGCAGTCCCAGCCAGAACAGTACGCCAAAGGTCAGATAAAGACGGAATAAACAAATATGGAAAGTCGGAGTATGGGCACGAAAGAGAAGATGAGGACGAAAAGGAGGAGGAAGTACCTCTGACACACCACCAGTTCCCAGTTATGGTGAAGGGCCACGATGTGGCGTATGTCCCATGGTCCTTAATGGATCTAACAGGACTAATTGGCCGACTGCCAAGCATCTGCGAAGGAGCCCAAAAATGGATCGCAACGTTCGAAGAACAAACAATGGGACAAATGCCTGGCAATAGGTGATATCAAGGCAATATGGTCGCAGTCCCTGGGCAAAGCAAAAATGATTGAACTATTCAAGAATGCCGGCATAGGAAGTGCTGCTAAGGAGCAAAGACATGATGCCAAAATAATGAATAAGTACAGGAACGAACTATGGAGGGCCCTGAGAGAGGCATACCCAACCAGGGTAGACCCGAGAAAAGTAGAAAAGATCACTATGGGCGAAAATGAAAATGTGGCAGAGTTCATACTAAGGCTGCAAAGGACCTGGAGAGAGGAGATGGGAGAAGCATGGGATGAAACACCTACCACCCAATCACTCCTCCGCACGATGGTAAAGAATGCCATGCCCAAAGAGGTTCGAGACAAGCTCGAGGACTTAGTGGAGCTAAACATGATGCCGTGGGCATCTTTTGAAGCAAATGTGATACACTGCGTCAAAAGAAACAGACAAAAAGAAAAAGAGATGAAAAAGGCAGCAGAAAATCTGATAATGCAGCTCCATAAGGTCCAGCTGAGCAAACTGTTGCTTGGCAAGCAAGAAACCACAGAAAAGAAGAAGGAAGAGAAGAACGCAGCAAAGCAAGCAGCAGTGATGGTGGCACAGCCAGTGCCACAAGCAGAGGTTCAACCGGTGCCTCCAGTCCCACAACCAGCAGCCATGGTGTAAGCAGCACCAGTGTATCAGCCACAACCGGTACAACTGCCTTACTACGCGCCTCCACCTGCACCAATGTACCCTCCAGCTCCGCCTGCGCCAATGTACCCTCCGGCCCAACAATACCCACCTCAGAACCGAGGATGGGAACAAGGAAGAGGACGAGGCCGAAGAGGATGGCAGCAGTTTTAGAGACGAGCTCCAGCAAACCAAGGAAACAGAGGAGGATGCTGGATATGCCAAGATCCAAACCACCTTAAACGAGACTGTCCACATGCAAACCCGCAAGGAGGACCAAGAGTACCCCAACCAAATAATCCTCCACAAAACCAAGGGTGGCAAGGTCAAAGGAATTGGACAGGACCCTGGATGGGACCCAATCAGCCACCCCAGGGACAGCAGTACTCGGGAGCGGGCCCCACGGGACCTCCCCCGGGGAACATCTAAAGAAACCCAGAGAAGCCAGAGGGGGAGCTGGTGCAGTATACGACCTCACTGCACCCTGCTTAAGAACCCACCATCTCAGTGGTAGTGGGAAGGCAGATTCGGGCACCGTTCCTGATTGATACAGGTGCAACATATACAATTATTGGAAAAGAAGGCTTAAAGCTCCCCCTCTCCAGCAAAGCGGTAAAAACGGTAGGCTTCTCAGGGAAAACACAGACTTTGCGACTAACTGAGCCATTAGCCATTAGATACAAGGAATAACCATTCAAGCACCATTCTTATATTCTCAAGACAATCCGGCGAATCTACTAGGCAGAGATGTACTTTGCAAAATGGGAGCCAAAATACACTGTGGAGAAACAGGTGTATGGATAGAGCTCCCGGACTGTCTAGTTCAACAATGCCTTATGATGGAAACAAAATTGGAAAAGTGTGAAATGAACAAGGTGTACTGGCTGGAACTGAATCCCTCACCGAGTGGACTAAGAAATTTGTATGAAAAATGGAAACCGTGGTTAACCCAGATGCGACCAGACTGTCAACCTACTAGAGAACCATGGCACTGCACAATGATGTACGACCAGAAAGGACAAAATGAAGAGTATGAAGCTATGTGGGATGAATTAGTGGCTCCAACCATGTATCTTCTAAAGACTATGAACATTGTAATAGGACCCCAAGGGGTTGCAGCCACTGTTCAGTTGCCGCCACAACTGAGCTATTGGTACCAAGTAGCCGACGCTGCTCCACATGTCTCCCTGCTGATCGGGCAAAATCTTAAATCCAAAGATTTAGGGCCAATGGTAAGAAAAGCAAGTCAGGTGACAAGCTGAATACAAATGGATCAGGCAGTCAGTGTATCTGCAGACAGAAAATTTCTCAAGATAGAACGGAGTGCAGTGGATGAAGGCCACAAACTATCTTGATAGACAGGACAGAAAATGTGAGAATAGAAAGGGACAAAATCAAACAGCTGGCACAAATGGTAAAAGACCAAGAGCTCACTGAGGAGGAAAGGGGGACATGTTAGCCCAAATACCAGAACAATTATGGACAAAACACCCAACAGATGTAGGAAAAGTAAAATCAGCAGGGCTAGTCAGAATACAGCTCAAACCAGGAGCTCATTTACCATACCAAAGACAATATCCACTATCGCGTGATGCAATAACAGAAATAAAACCAACAATTGAGGGATTAGTGGAGGCAGGAATTTTAATCCCAACTCAAAGCCAGTGCAACACCCCCATCTTTCCGGTCAGAAAACCAAATTCAGATAAATGGAGACTGGTCCATGATTTTAGGCCAATGAACAAAGTGGTGATAGCTGAAAAACCAGTGGTTCCCGATCCTCACACCCTGTGGTCTAACATCCCAGAAGGAACAAAGTGGTACACAGTAATTGATTTATGTTCTGGGTTCTTTAGTGTACCCTTGCATCCAGATTCTCAATTCTTGTTTGCATTCACGTATGGAGGACAGCAGTATACATATTCAAGGCTGCCTCAAGGGTACTGTGAAAGCCCTTCAGTCTTCAACCAGGTCCTAGCAAGGGACTTGGCTGACCTGGAGGTGTCTTCCACGGTTCTCCAATACGTAGACGACCTCCTGATTTGCAGCCAGACAAAAGAGCAGTGTCTACAGGACTCTGTGACAGTCCTAAAAATTTTGGCGAAAAATGGACACAAAGTAGCAAAGGAAAAATTACAGTTCTGCCAACCAAAGGTAGAGTATTTAGGTAGAGCGCTCGAAGGCACTACACGAAAAATCTCGCCGGAGCATGTGGAGGCCATCCGCAAGGCTCCAAGACCCCAAACAGTCCAACAAATGCTATCCTTCTTGGGTTTGGCTGGTTTCAGTAGGCCTTGGATCTGTGACTTTGCACTGAAAACGCAACCAATTAGAGACATAGTAGATCAAACAAAATCAAGTGCTAAATTGAACTGGACAGAAGATGCAAAATTGGCATTTGAAAGGCTAAAAGCGGATCTGTCCTCCACTCCAGCTTTAGCTTGTCCGGATTATGGGAAGCTGTTTCACCTATATGTCTCAGAAGGAAAAGGGTTTGCGTCTGCAGTGCTAGCACAAGAACAAAATATGGGAAAAAGACCCATAGCGTATTACAGCACCGCGCTTGATAATGTGGAGAAGGGCATGCCACCATGTTATCAAGGATTGGCAGCAGCAGTTTTTGCGTTCCAAAAAGCGTCATCAATTACATCAATTGGGCCACCCAGTGACTCTGTACACATCTCATGCGTTACATGCACTGTTGACGAGTCAAAATTTCAAAATAACTAATGCTCGACGAACAGGTTATGATGTTATTCTGTCTGCCCCAGAGTTGACAATTGAAAGTTGTCGCACTATAAATCCTGCAGACTGGATAGTGCTTCCCCAAGAGGGAACTCCGCATGAGTGTACTAAAGAGGTAGAGAAATACCTAAAAGCAAGGGCAGATTTAAAAGCAGAAGCACTGCCCAATGCCCAGTGTGTCTTCTTTGTATATGGATCCTGTTACCGCACTAATGAGGGAAACAAAGCAGGTTACGCTGTGGTCAAATTTGACAGTGCGTCAAACACTTGTGAAGCTGTAATGACAATGTCTGTACCACAGCCATGCTTAGCCCAGTTGGCAGAGATAAAAGCATTAATAGCAGCCTGTAAACTAGGCGCTGACAAAACATGCACAATATATACAGATTCGGCTTATGCATATGGGTTATGTCATGTATTTGGACCCATTTGGGCGCAAAGAGGTTTCCAGAGAGCTGATGGATCAAATATTGTGCACGGGCCAGCCATTTCAGAATTGTTGGGGGCAATGATGCTCCCTGAGGAATTGTCCATTGTGAAATGCAAAGCCCACAAGACAGATGGGGAATGGGTAAGCAGGGGAAACGCAGCAGCAGATGAAGCAGCTAAAAGGGCAGCAACAGATGAGAGTACATGTATAATAGGTATGATGGAAGCGGGAGAACCAGGGGAGGCAGAACAATGCAGGTAACCATGGATGACATTAAAGATTTTCAGAGAGCCGCTACAGCGGCAGAAAGAGATCTATGGAAAAACCGAGGAGCAGGTTTAGATCCACGATCAGATGTATAGAAAAGTTGTGATGGAGTGTTGGTAGCACCGTTTCTTCCAATGCTGGTAAAAGAAGCTCATGGGATAGATTACTGCAACCGTAGGAAAATCGTAGAAACCATCCAGAGGGATTGGTGGTCCCCATACTTAGCTAGAGCGGTGGACAAATTTTTGAGAACGTGCGAGCTCTGTGCAACACGCAACATTAGGAAACATTTCACTGCACCTATTAGTCACATCCCACAGCCAGATGGGCCATTCAGACACCTGATGATTGACTTTGCGGACATGGTAGAGAGGAAAGAGGGTAATAGGTGCATCCTAGTGGTCGTAGATTGGTTTAGCAGGTGGGTAGAGGCACAAGCCACAGCTAAAGAAGATGCTAAGACAGTAGCAAAATTCCTGTGCAGGGAGGTGATTCCTCGATTCGGTATCCCAGACAGATTGAGCTCAGGCAATGGAAGTCACTTCGTGAATGACGTAACAAAATGCATCACAGAAGCCCTATGCATCACACACCGCTTGGGTTGCATGTATCACCCACAATCACAAGGAATGGTCGAAAGGGCGAACGGCATGTTAAAGGAGAAGGTGGCCAAGATTTGTGCAACCACCAAATTGAACTGGGTACAGGCGCTTCCATTAGCTCTCATGAAAATGCGTTCACAAACCAACAGAAACACACACCTGACACCACACGAGATGCTCACAGGACGACCAATGCCAGTCGCATTCACACGAGGACCCTACAAGGGTCCGTCCTTAGAACAATTAGAAAGCGAAATGGCAAACTATGTGAAACATTTGACACAGATACACAGAACCTTGTTTTCACAGGTCCGCGCAGCCACGCATAGAGCACAAGTAGAGCAGGAAGAACTCCGGCAATTGGAACCAGGGGATTATGTCTATGTCAAAATATTTAAAAGAAAGTACTGGAAAGACGGGTGTAGAGAGGGTCCATTTAAGGTGGTGCTGGCAACACCAACAGCAGTCAAGGTAGAGGGAAGAGAACATTGGTATCACTTGAATCATTGTTGCAGGGCGGCTTTTCAAGAGATGGAAAATGACACCCTATCGGACTTAGCCATCGTCCACGAAGACTTAGGGCCTGAAGCAGAGTTGTGGCATAAGGCTCAAACGAACGAATGGTACCAATGGGCATCATATACGGCAAAAGACTGGACGGAGAACAAAGGGGATTGTCTGTTATGCTCATCTGGGAAAAGAAAACTCGAACTAGCACCTCTTCCACATAACAGTGAAACATGCAGAGACTTTCGTGAGAACCTGGCACTTACTTATGCTTTCAAAATAATAGCTAATAAGACGCACGAGTTGACCATTAATGCTACCAGACAGATTGTCACAATCCCACTGAAACAGGTGGATAGCGACAAACTTTGCCCATTTTGGTGCATCCTCTACGCGGGAGCAGAAAATATCACCCAAAACTTTATAAAACGATGTGGGAAAATAACCCAACAGCCATACATGACCAAAATGAGGCCCCTCTAAGGGGCGCATATCTTTTGTTTGGGCAAAGAACCACACGTTCGAGTGCTACAGACAAAAAGGGGCGAAAGATGTGGGAGACTTCACTGGGAGGTGTGGCAGAATTTGGAATGTCACAGCAGTGAAATTTTCCGCAGATGTGCTCAATAATGCGTGGGGGGTAGTAAGGATACAAAATCGTTCCAGGGTGGTCATGGGATGTCACCATAAAATTCCCTCCGTGTTAAAAATACAGACGATTCCACTGGCAGACATCGGGGTTGGATGTGTGGAGGTATGAGGCTAAGACCAACGCTACCCCTGAGCTGGTCAGGATTGTGTACTCGCGTCATGATAATTACGAAAGTAAAAATGTTCAAAAAAGAAGAGGAGATGGATGAAGTCTCCTAAGACGGCACCCTTAGCAGAAAGAGGAGATCATATAATAGGCTGGGTGACAGGGTATATATCGATAGTATTGGGCAGCCCCATGGCATTTCCAATCAGTATAAGGCTCGCAATGAAATAGCGGCAGGATTCGAATCAATCTTCGTGAGTATCACGGCTAATAAGAATGTGGAATGGATTAACTATATATATTATAATCAACAACGATTTATTAATTATACGGATGACGCCCTGACGGCCTTAGGGCAACAGCTATCCGCCACCAGCACAATGGCATTACAAAATAGGCAAGCGCTGGACTGGTTGATGGCGAAAGACGGCGGGGTGTGCATGCTTTTTGGTGACCTATGCTGTACGTATATTCCTAACAACACAGCCCCAGGTGGCTCTTTTTATGAGGCCATAAGAAAAATTGGCAAACTAAGGCGGGAGGTAAAACAAAATGCAGGTTTCTCTATGTTTTCTATGGAATGGTTCACCAGTTTCTTTGGGCGATGGGGTGGCTGGTTTGCAAAAATGGCAATGCATGTGGGAATCGTTTTGGTTGTGATAGCAATAATCGTGTGCTGTGTGTTCCCGCTGGTCAAGGGACTATGTATTCAAGCTACAGTTAAACAAATGAATGTGCAGACTCAGCCTGTGCCAAACCCCTCTTGATGGACATTGTGGATGACCCCGCAGATAACGACCCAGAGACTGGCAACCAAGCCTCTGGCCCCGACTGCCTTGTTCTCGAGGATCAGGCATACTATGAATAAGGGACATCGTAATTACTGTATAGGTGTCTGTGTTCATGTCGCTTTGGTGTTTGTCCTCTCTAGTCACGTATTCCTGTCTTGTGTCCAAGTCCCGTCAGCCTGTGTGTCTTGTATAAGTGTTGTGTGCAGGATCATGGGAGAGCCAGTCCCCACCAACCAGGCATGAGAGTCCTTGCGTTGTGCACACCACCTCCACCGCTGAACCACGTGGCCGTGCCTTCAAATGCGGGTAGACGAACAGGGCGTCCTCCAACTGGGTTCGCACCATTCACTCTGCCAGGCTTGCAGGTCTCTGCTGGCGAAGCTTCCACAACCGCCGGCGCGGTGTTTGAGTCTGGTATTTAACTTTCCCACTGGCTTTTCGCCCAGGTGGAAGATCTTCTATCCGTGCTGCACAGACACAGAATGGACATGCGACATGGAGCTCGCACGGCCGGTCCACAAATTGTTTAACAGGGCACACTTCTACTTTGTCGAGGCAGAATGGCGGACTTGCTCTTGTGAGGAAGAGTTTGTACTGCTCGGGGGACTTACGCTGACTGTACACTTCCATTATCTCCGGCGGTCCATATCACTGGCGGAACTGTATGGCCCCTCAAAAGCACATGGGTACCTTGAATCCAAGCATGTGATCCAGTCTACGGTGGTACAGTCAGTGACAATTGCCTTTTGCGGCTACCCGCTCTGGACATCTCACTCGACAAGATACGACACTGTGCTTGGCAAGCCGTGCATTGATGCTCGGTCACTGGGACCCCTTAAATGCGTCTTTGTGTCGTTTTTTCGACAGCCCAAGGATTCGTTGGCGTTCGCTTCAAGGGGCAGTAAATTCTGGGAACAGGAGCAATTCTGGACATCTTTGAAGTCCCGCCACAGGTGTCACGTGCCCCTGCCAATATGGATATACGACCTATATAGGACTCACTATTGGTGGTGGTTTTAACCTAATCCATGCCTGCGTCTGTTTTACTCTCAGTTGTCTATATTGAATGTGTGTTCTGTGTATATGTTGTGCAATCAGTTGCATGGTGACCCTGGCACTGCCTGGGCTGTCGCGCACAAAGTGCGGGCAGAGTGGGAATTTTCCCCCACGAAAACGACTATAGGGGTTTTTCGCCATCTCCTGGTTCACCTTGAGGAAAGCGTTAAAGGAAAAGATTAAGGGAGGGAGAAATGTATATAATATACAGTACAGGTTTCACTTCAGTTTTATGTACATATTTTCATTTCATTTTTATGTCTTATAGATTTCATTTCATTTCTATGTTTTTATGTTTCATGATAAGTTATACTTCACTTGTATGTTTTATGGGTTTCATTCTATGTTTTTATGTTTTATGGTCATTTTGTTCACGTGGGTTTAATTTTTTAATGTTTCATTTTTTGACGCTCATATATAGGTTTCATTTTTATGTCGTTATGTTTCATTTCTTTTTATATATAAGTTTCATTTTTATGTTGTTATGTTTCATTTCATTTTATGTTTCATGTTCAGGTTTAAAGTATCAATAGTGTTTATTAATCTGCCAGTGATAGTGATAGATTTTACTTGTGTAAGGTTGTTTGTGTGACATACATTGGTCTGTTTCCCGTTGCTAGTGAAAAGTAATGTATGATCTGTTAAGAGTATCACATGCTGGTAATTAGTTGGGGATACTGGCTGATGCACTTAATAGTATGTACCATATTCTCTAATCTCGCCTGAAGGAAGATTAGATAGATAAGAAAAATATAATTAATATCAAACCTAGAACAATCAGGGCCCCGTACCATACGGATATTAGTCTTATCTAAAGGAAGTATGGCTGAGTTTTTTATTTTTGCCGATTTTTTGCCAATCTTAGGCCCTGTAGTGATGAGGGGTTGATGGTAGAGCACTATGAGACATATGCACAAATGCCTTTTCTCGTTTTAGATAGATAAAATGACAATGCCAGAGGACCCCCTTCGTGCCATCCCGCCGAGACAGGACGTATGTAAAATCTGCTACGACATAGAAGAAGCGGACAACTCATTAATTGTGCCATGTGACTGCAAGGGCAGCTTGGGCTTTGTTCATTGGGTCTGCCTCCACCAGTGGATTAGGAGGTCAGACACGCGCCAATGTGAACTGTGTAGAGCTGAATATGTCATGACAAGCGAAGTGAAGCCTTGGCGCAAGTGGAAGGGAATACCTATGTCGCCCTCCAGGAAATGGACTATTCTCGGAGCGATTGTGGTCAACGCCATCATGTATGCTGAGCATGTATGTATGTATTGAGCATTGAGGCACAATTTGTGCTCACAGGCGCTGTGAGTCTGGCAGTCTCGGCGAGCCTGGCCTTGTCGTACATGCTGGGCTTTACATTCGTGGAGTTGTGGGGCGAGCTTACGACATTTAACAGGGACATATATGTGCAGGATCGTTCACCCGCGGCATGGTCAACTGGAGTGGAAGAGACCCGGTTGTAGGACGTGGAGGGAGCATAGAGACACACGACTCTGCACAGAGAGACAGGACTGTAAGCACGCACTTAATAAATCGTTGTATGCTTCTCTTCTCAGAACTAACCCTTTCCGGAATCCTCAAGAAACGAGCCGATAATGGACTCTCGTGAAAAGTGTTGGATGTTCATTATGACTTTTGGTATGACTTGCATCAAGTGTACATCGTGCTCCGCCCAAAACGGACTGGAAGTAAATATATCCTGCACAACAACGTCGGACACTGTAAGCCAGCTGAAGGATTTTACTGTACAAACCACAGCAAGGGCTGCAGCTATGCAGTGAAGCCCATGGTGGACAAAGTCGTCCATGACGGACTCCTGGTGGACACATACGACAATACAACAGCCCTAGAGGCAAATGCTACTGCCACAACCTATGAGACTACGTTTTTCAACAAGTTTAATGGCATTGTAATGGCGGGATTGGGATTTGCTATTATAGGTGCGATTATTATATTGTGCCTGCGTCCAGGACATGGTGGGGAATGTGCAATGGTGGGGAGTACCGGAACGACAGCAGATAATATTGCGGAGAAGCAGGATGTGTATGTGTCCATGCTCTCGCTCCATGTGACCCCTCCATACGAAGGCAACAGTGTAGTATAGGAGGATCGCCTTTTGGTGTATGAGGAGTAGAACCTCATCTATAGAATCTACTAGAGAGATTAAATAGGTAATGCTGAAAACTTAAAAGGATAGGTGAAAACTCAGGTCACCACCGGTATAGAGGCGTATATAACAAAATGTGAGACTCAAGAGTCTCAAAGCGGGGGAGAAATGTGGGAAAGAAACAGTATATCTTAGTATATTTTGCTATAAACCTTATATAGACCTTAGATAAGTGCTTTAAGATTAAAACAAGTAATCCAGTTTAAAACTGCTTTAAGTGCTTAAA
>JAOUQZ010043853.1:0-12389 GCA_028564935.1 Neosilurus hyrtlii | reverse complement strand
AGCTGTCCAGGGTGTACTCTGCCCACGCCCAGAGTCGGCTGAGATGGGCGCCAGCCTCCCCGCGACCCTAATTAGGATTAAGGGGTTCAGAAAATGGAAGGATTTACCGTGCCATTGGCAAATTATTGTAATATAAACTATACCTTCTACAATTCCATATTGTTGTTGTTTTTGTTTTAAATGCATGCTATACTTTGTGTGAGACCCATTTTTAAGGGAGGTGTGGAGGACCTGGAGACATGAGGTGTGAACTGCATTGTTTAATCTTCTTCCATGCCAGGTCATTTAACAGGAAGAAAGAAAGCTCACTGTGTGTATCTGCTCATTCTCCACACTGACTTAACAAACACTTTGAGTTAATACTCACTTGAGGTGTACAAGAAAAAGTGTGTGTGTGTGTGGGGTCTTTCTCTTACTTTGACTGTATAACAAGCCACTTGTGTGAGTTATTGACAGTGGTGTCCTGTTGCTTTTGTCCTTTCTCAGTTGGCCTCATTGGTTTGAGAGCTAGTGGCACTAGACTAGTGGTTACCAATGCAGGTGGTGTAATAGGCTATATGAGCATGCATTCAGCTGGGGTTGAGTTTTTACCCTTCATTTAGAGACACAAAGTCTCTTTCTAAACCTTCTCACTTTATTTTCTGTCTCTGTTTGCTGTAATGCGTTTGGTTTTTCTCCCTCAAGTCTCTCAAGATTTCTCTCCAACTCATTTCTTGTTCCCTGTCAGTCATTCATGAGAATGACATTTTTCCTTTTGTTTTTCATGGGCTCTCTGCAAACGAAGCAGCTGGTGGTCATCAGTGCATAACAGAAAGGCAACAGCATTGTCCAGTTTTGTTGAAATGCTGAGATGAAAACTTTTCCTTGCTTTGCTTTCTGTATCTGTCCATCTCTCTCTTTATCTGCAAGCGTGGGAAAACTTGCAGGAAATGGTTGGGTAGCTGTGCAGCACAACTTGTCCTGTGCCCTCTTAACCCATAACTAACCCCTAAATCCAGCCAGTCTGTTTTGCATACTGCATTTTAAAACATTTCTCCTGCAACACATTAATCATTAATCATTTGAGAGAGAGCAGCTCATTCCTAACAAATGTCCACTTCTGTCACTCTCTCTCTCTTCCGTTTTCTTCCGTATTCTTCCTCTTTCTTTGTTTAGAAGATTGGCAGGAAGTCTGGGGCTAAAAGTGACAGATAGTAAGAAAGAGCGTTTAAAAATGTGTGGATGATATTTCAACAGGATGGCTTCTTTAAAAAGAGTCCGTTCGATCTGTTTTGTCAGACAGGACCTTAAATCATGGGAAAGTAAACGGAGAGAGTCCTAAGAAATGTTATATAGAGGATCTGAATCAGTCAGACAGTTTGGATGAGATGATATTGTGAAGCCTGTGTTTCTATAATGCTGAGTTATAGTGTTTATAAAATGCATGCCATTATTTTCAAAACAGATTAGAAAATTGCCTCTGATTTTAGATTATTTTTTTTCCTGAGGAATGCATTTTTCAAGGTTATTTGTTTGGAAACTTATGGCCCACACTGTGTTTTTATTGAACGTGGAAATGTTGTTTTGCCGCCACAGAGCTACTGTTATGCTTTTCCTTCATCATGAAAATGTATCCAGACTACTTTTTAGTAAAAGCAGTTCAGAAATGGAAAGTAAGTGCTGCCCTTTTTTTATGTGCTTACCTCCCACTCACTCATTTGCCAAACCGCTTAGTCTTAGGGTCACGAGAGGCCTATTTTAACCACCACTGGGTGAAGGTGGTGTACACCCTGAACAGCTCGCCAGACCATCACAGGGACAACACATACAACCACTCCCACTTATACCTAGGAGCAACTTGGAACAGCGCACAATCCATAAAGCTGCTCCGGTGGGATGTCCTAGGTGGTAAGCGCTTTTTTCTGTGACATCATAGAGTGTGTAGGTCATGACACACTTGTATCACATTGTGACAGAGTGACACGGAGTCTGGCTGCCAGTGGAGCACGAGCAAGTGGTCTGCCCATCCCACAATGACCAGACATTTTCTAGACTGGAACAGATGGCAAAGTCATCTTACAGTAACTCATATAAGCACCCATTTCATCCACGCTGTGCAAAAACGCATCTCAGAATATACAATATGCTTGAGGTGAATTTTGGTTCTGCACCTGTCAGCCAAGAACAGGAATCTGAGGCTTCATTGAAACTGGAGAGTTGAAAACCATCCCGTTAGTTCTCCTTTATTACACAGCAGCAATCAAGCACAGGGGTGAGCGCCAAGTCTTGCTTCCTCCGAGACTTTTTTTAAAAAAAGTAAACTGGACGCTTAGTTTGTTTGAGTTGTTTAAGTGAATTACCATGCCAGAAAATCAGAATTCATGACTGGTTAAGACTGTGTGACATGCTAACAATGATGCTAGCGTTAGTCTCAAATCAGTTTAGGTTAAAGAGCCTAACCAACCAGGCAATTTAGTATTATGCAAAGTCCATCTTGTCTGACTTGACTGTCTGAAACAGACTGGCACATGCTCAAATATAGGAAGTGTGTTTGTTGGATTGATAATGTGAGCATTTCCTCCCTGGTTTGTCTTCCATTTTTTTTCTCTTCCCCAGAAGTGGACCTTCATTCCTGATGTTAAATTCCTCTTTTTTTCGTCAAGGCATATTTAAAAACACACACACACACACACACACACACACACACACACATTCATGTATTCCTGTAGGTCTGGCTTATTAGAGTAAATGCTATACTTTGAGTGAACGGTCGTCTCTGGATCAGTACGGTTGTGTACATGTCTGTGTGAAGTGTGCACTCAGCTGCCTGATCCTGAAAGATGTTTCCTTCCTTTTGTGGCAAAGAAACCATGCGTATCTTTCTGAGTTACCATGAGTAACTTTCGCTCTTATCTAAAATGGAGGCGGACTAATGGGTATAAATGCTTTTTCTTTCCAACCCCTTAGTCTATTTCTTTCTCTTTCTCCTGTTTACCTCACTAATTTGATATAAACTTCCTTTTGTCTCCTCCCTCTTATCGGCAAACTAAATCATATCTCTCTCTCTCTCTCTCTTTCTCTCTCTCTTTCTCTCTCTCTCTCTCTCTCCTTTAAATCCCTTTCCCCATCTTATCCTCTCCTTTTCTCTCCTCCTTTCTCCCTTGTTTTTTCCTGAATATTTCTTGACAAGCCAATTAACTGCACTAGATAGAAGCAGATGGTAAACGATGTTATTTTAGTGGATGACTATATTTGCACTTGTTATTACAGTTGAATTAAAACAAGGGCTTGAAGTGAATAAAAATGCTTTGAAATGTTGCTCATGGCACTGTAATATTCAATGTACATGCTTTCACGCCTCATACAAACATCCGGCTCCTGCAGGTCTTTTGAGGTTTACCACGTCTTCATGGAACTCGATATGTGCCTTTTTATGTTTCATTTTTTTAAAGTACAATAAAAATGGCTTTTGTTTGAAAGGTCTAGGGTTTGAAATAAAAAATACGGTAGCAGCTGTTTGACAAGCATCTAGTTACTTTACAGTACATATTTAATCTTTCATTCATCTTCAGCAAATACCTGATCCTGGGTATTTTGTGCATGAGCCAGGTTTTTTCAAAACACACACACTAAGTTTCTGTACGTCTAGGGGTAATTTGCAGTAAGTGGTGGCTAACTGGTTAATGCTCGTCGGTTCCTGATCGGAGTTCCAACCCCAGTAACACCAAGCTGCCGTTGTCTTAAACATAAACTTAAATTTATTAAAGATAATCTATGTGCCTGCATGTTTTTGGAAGCTAAAAGGAAACTCAAGCAAATACAGAGAGAACATCTTTTCATCCATCTATTCAATCATTTATTATCTATATCACTTATCTCTCAGGGTTGCGGAAGAAGCTGGAGCCAATCCCACTTGGGTAAGACCCTGAAAAGGTTTTGCAGGCATAACAGGGATAACATAGACACTAACTTTCAGTTGCACTCACATTAACACCAATGGGCAATAATGGTCTTTGTACTGTTCAGAAGAGACCCGCACAAGCTCGGGTGAAAATGGATGCTTCACACATAAAGACCCTACTAACCACTGAGACACCGTGCTGCCACCCGAAACTACATAAGAAACCTAAAAGCCTAGGGTGAATTCATGGAGCCTGGATCTTTTACCCATCCTGACATCCATCTGTGGATTTATTTGAGCTATATTTTATTCATTATATCATTTTTCCAGAACAAAGATCATTTCTGGAATCCCAAGCAATGAGGGAACCCCAAGCATGAGGAATGAGAGAAATATTGGCCCAAAGTCAAGCTGTTTGTAATTATCTCATGTTTCTTTAATTTTGCCTTATGAAGTATTTAAAGCAGAACTGGTTGAATGTAAGTTTCTAGTCATTAAAAGGTTGAATCAATTTACTGTAAGTGTACAGTGTATTTTGGGAGAGGTGAGTGGAGAAGAGTTTCAGACTGTCATTGTGTTTTTTACTGCTCATTGTCAATAAATAACTGTACACACTGTGAGTGACAAAGAGCAGGTATGAGAGAGGATGTGATAGAGGACAGTTTCCGGCTCTCCAGAGTTTAACATGTCCATGACGCTGACACACACATACACTCGCGTGCACTCAGCCTTGTCTCAAGGCCAAACAGGAAGAAACTATTGCCGCCAGTTGCAAAAGTAACGTTCTACTATGAATATCATTCTTAGACAGCTGTGTGTGTGTGCGCGCGTTTTAGGGAGAAAGGCATTTGGTCACATGTTTTAAGACACCACTTTAAATTTAAAACTGCTTATTACTAAACCACAAAAAATACTGTTGTTATTCAATGTTTTTTTTTTTTTAACAGTCTTTAATACTTTTGATTAGTTTTTATTTTTATATCCCTTGTAAGGATTTTGACAGCTGTATTTTAGGATGATGTTCCATTTCTGTATTAGCTTCATGCAACTCATATGCAAGATCTCCTCCTATTCACCATAAATGCTCTTTTTCACTATAAATACAATTTCTTACAAGGAATTGTGTCCTGATGGAGAACATTTGCTCTTTGAATTGTGTTTTGTATGTAAATATTAGGAAAATTGGATTAGTAGTGGAACAGTGAGATAGTCTTGTTCGTAGTTATATTTTTGTTTCAGGATTTGTTTCTTTCGGTGAGCCCAAAAGGTCCAGGCAGAGTCTAAGGGTTAGAGATCAGAGATGAGCCTCAGGCTTTGGGGGGAAAGGACGTCACATTCGTCATTCAAGTTACTTACAGCATTACACAACACTTTTTAACACACAAGCACATGTAGTTGCTCAATTATTCTGATCATATATCCTGATAGAAGCTCCCCCCATCACACACACACACACACAGCATGTGGGATGTGGGAACAGTAAACTTCTTTGTTGTTGTGGTACATTGCATTAGAGGTGTCCCATTCTGATGTGTCACAAATCTCTTGCCATTCCTGTTCCTCAGTGTCCACTCCCCCGTCCCATCCTGAGCCAAAACACGACTCAGAAAACCAGTTTGACTTCAGGAGTCAGAGAACATGTGCAGACAAACAGAGTATAGACCTTATCTTCCAAAAGCATGGACAAATGTTACAGTGTATACTCCAGCCGGTGGTTTTAACGTCAGTGTAACATTTAAAACAACACCTTGAAAAATGCAAAAAATACAAAGATAATAAAATAAAAATAGGGTATATGGGATATTTCATATGTCTGTCTTATTGTGTTATTGAATGGTACTAAGGCAATTAGTTTTGGGCCAATAATCTATGTTGTTAGTTGCATTGGGGCGTGACATTAGGTGTATTGGGTCATATCCCTTAGTTCTAATATCTCAACAAGAGCACTTGGAGACCGAAAACCTTCACCACACCCAGCAACTACACATATAAGCCAAAGTGTTGAAAATCATCCATTCTCATAATGTTAAAACATTCCTGAATGCAGAATTTGATCTAGATTATCTGCAAAATTTAACGGAGACTTCCTTTTCCAGAGCCCCACCTCTGCATCTTTTGTGTAATAATGCTACAAATCAAACACACCCAAACTGAGAGACAAACTGCTAGGAAACAAAAGGAGTGTAACCCAGTTCGTTAGCTCCATCATTCACATAGTTGTAATATCTTTCCTTCTGAGTTTTCAGTAGTGCGTGGAGTCCCGCTCTAAAGAATCAACATGAAACAAGCTTTATCCTGCTGCATGCTTCTATACACCGTGTCGTCATGTCAGGAGTAAAACGAAACTTTTCAGCTACTTGAAGGACATAGATCAAAATTTTTGATCAAGAAGTCTTCTCAGTGTATTCATACAGAATTTACACTAAATGGTATGATTTATCTTGAAACAATGTGTCCCACTATGGAACCACCCCCCCCCTCACTCATTTGTTAACCTCATGCTGTAAAAGCTTCATTATTATTTTTTTCAGTGCAGTTCAACCTTACAGTTTACAATCTGTGTTCAGTGTGTGAGAACACACTATGATAAATAGACTACCAGATTGTTTGACTTCGTGTCAAGCCAGTGTTAGTGATCGAAGAATACAGTGTGTGTGTGTGTGGGTGGGGGGCTCATGTGCCCTCAAGCCACCACTCAGTGTAAAGGGAACAGTATTGAGAGCTCTGAGAAGAAACATGTCGTGGGAAAGGGAGGAACAAAAAGGCCACACCTGTATGTGAGTGAGAGAGAGAGAGAGAGAGAGACTTGTAATGGTGCCTTCATTTGGTGTCTGCAGAGTTTGAAGCAGATAATGTCCCAGGTTTCCTGTGCAATATTAGGAGACTAGAATATGTAGACCTATGCTTTAACACACACACACACACACACACACACACACACACACACAGGATTTCAGATTTTACTGAAAGAAACAGGAAGATATGCGACAAGTCTAGGCTTGTAAACGACCTTGTGCAAAGTACGTGTTGTACAAGCACATCTGGAATGTCTAAGGGACATCATCTGTGAACAGCTTGCCGTGGTTGTCCCTGGTCTCGATTTTAATTTTTTTTTTCCTTCATTCTCTTTTTGCGTTTGTTTTGTTTTACTATGAATGGACTGTTTGTGGCAGCACTTAAAACATTCCCCGTCCACAAAACCGGGATGGGCACAAGATACCGATACAGAGAGCTCTTACTGGCTTGTCCTGGTAGTCAGAAAGTCAGGAAGAGGTTGGCTCTATGCTCAGCTAAACACAAGCAGCTGAGTACTCAGCTAAACTCAAACTTCTAACATGTTATTGTTGGTTGTGTGTGTGTGTGTGAGAGAGAGCGAGAGAGAGAGAGAGATTTAGTTTTAGCTTTGAAGTGTTTAAAAGATATAAATGTGCTTCTCATAAAAACACAAAAAATTCCAAGAGGGAGGAGCTGAATACTGAACTGTCATTTTACAATTAAACATGGGGCGTGTGCAGAACATGGTTCGTTTCTCACACTGGTATAAATTTGATTTGGATGACATGTCTCATGCATATAAAGAAATATTCATTAGATAGCGGTTTACAGGATTTAAAAAGCATTCATGTAATGAATTTAGTAAGAATCTGTACCAGTACTGAATGGTCATCCTCCAAAATCATTGGTGACATTTTGAGATGTTCATGGATATGATGGTGAACGCCTCCTCATGATGAAATCACATTCATAACTGGTGATTTTGTGCTAAAGAACCAGCATCCACCGCCACCATATTTGAGAAGAACCATTGATATCGAAAAGATTATCGGTTGGCCTCGAAAAGGTTCTGGACCACCATCTGACGGCTCAGGAAGGGGAAGCAGTATTCCACAAACACTGTTTACAGTGGAAGTGGGGAGGTACTCACCTCGACTGGGGATGTTGAGGGAGATGGAAGGAATACTTTGGAGACCTTCTCAATCCCACCAACATGCCCTCTGTGGAAGAGGAAGAGCCTGGGGGTTCAGAGGGCGGTCTGCCAATGACTGGAACAGAGTTCGCCAAGGTAGTTAAAAAGCTTCTCGGTGGCCGGGCTCCGGGGGTGGACGAGATCCGCCCTGAATACCTCAAAGCTCTGGATGTTGTAGGGCTGTCTTGGATGACACGTCTCTTCAACATCATGTGGTCATCGGGGGCCATACCTCTGGATTGGCAATACGGGGTAGTAGTTCCCTTTTTTAAAAAAAGGGACCGGAGGGTGTATTCCAACTCTCGTGGAAGAACCTCTCATGGAGTAGAACCGCTGCTCCTCTGCGTTGAGAGCAGCCAGCTGAGGTGGCTCAGGTATCTGATTAGAATGCCTCCTGCAGACCTCCCAGGTGTGGTGTTTTGAGCATGCCCAACCGAGAAGAGACCCCAGGGTCGACCCAGAACACGCTACAACTACTTCTGTCAGCTGGTCTGGGAATGCCTTGGTGTACACCCGGAAGAGCTGGTGGAAGTGGCTGGGGAGAGGAATGTCTGGACTCCACTGCTTAGGCTGCTGCCCCCATGACCCGACCCCGGAACAAGCAGATGAAGATGATGACATTGTTATTGAGGTTGCATCATTGACAGTAAGCAGTTTTAACTGTATTCTGCTTCCTCTTCAAAAGAATGGCACACCCACACGTTGTGATGGTTCACACTATAAAAAACATTTTTTTTACTATTAAAATGTAATGTAAAATGTTATGTAAAAGTTCTAAATGGTTTACTGTTTGGTGTGCAAACCAATCAGCATCCATTCCCTGTTGGTGGAAAAGCAATAACAGTGTTATTAACTTAAACACTTGTGCTGATTGCTTCTTCAAGCTCTAAGTGGGAAATAATTACATATAATTGGTAATAATATGGTTACCAGAGAAAACGGGAATGAATTGCACATAACACTGAGAAAAACTGGGACTTCATACTTCATAATATATAGTACAAGTGTAAAATTATATGGTGCTAATCTATTGATCATATATTTAGGCAATTATAGGTTATATTCAGTTCAGTTTTATGGTGCTTAATGATTGAAATGAATGATGGTGACCCGATTAAGGGATCGGGTTGCTAATCTGTAGGTTGGTGGTTCAAGCCCATTACCCTGGTTTTACACTGGGGCACGATGTCCATGATCTCCATGATTTGCGATAATCATGAGCAGTATGGGGGTTTGTGGAATCGAATCATAATGATCTTGAGGAAACTTGGTGAATTCGTGATGATCGCACTAATTATTACGATGTATCGTTATATAACACATGATACAATGATGATCATGATGCAATGTGCAAAGAGTGCTGTAGAGCTTAACAGAGCGTAGCAGCCCTTGATGCACCATCGTAGGGGATCATGATGAATTTGGAAACATGATTTCCTTCAAGTTTCAATTCCTGGGTGCACCCTGCCTCCTTTTTATTCCCTGATCGTGTTCCGAGCGTGTTTATAAATCATGGAGCACTGTGCTTTTTTGCACCGTGCGAAACCCAGGGTTGCCACTGCTTACCCTTAAACCTCAACCCCTTAACTGTAAAATGAAATTTTAAAAAAGTGACAATGGTGTCTGACAAATATTATGTAATTGAATAATGAGCCTCTTTGAAATTTATTTTATTTATTTTATTTTTCTTCTGTTGTTTGTTACCAATCCTCTGAATGCATTAAGGGCATGAGCACCATTTGAAAGTCCAAAATGAGAAAAACTCACATGCAAGCACATAGGAAGACCGCAAATCTGTTTTTTTAAAGCCCAGCATCAACAGATATTGATGAGCTCAATATTTTATTCTATTTATTATTTGTACACCAGTTTTAGAAGGCATGTTAACAGCCATAAGTAAGTCTTAAGCCTTTAATTTTTTTACTGGCACATCATTTGTTTTAGCTTGTCACCAAATATGTCTTGTATCTTGTCTTGAATTCCATCATAAGAATAAAATGCATGTGTGTGTGTGTTTGTGATTCAACTATTATTTATGTAGGGACCTAAATCTGTTTACTTACTCACGTTATGGGGACCAAACACAAGTCCCCATAATGTACTTCATATAAATTTAAGGTGAAAACATGTTTTAAGGTTAGGGTTAGGCAAGTAGTGGTTTTGGTTAGGGTTAGGTTATGTCTCCAGGAAATAAATATAAGTTTGTGTATTGTCCCCTGAAGTTATGGAAATGAGAGAGAGAGAGAGTGTGTATCCCTCTGTCTCCGTGCTGAGATTGGAACACTTCTCTAATGGACTCCTACCAGTACCCTCTGACCTGTCACACACACTCAAGGGAGCATTCAACTCAACAACATAAGCATTACAGAGAGCCAGAGAATGTGGGTGATGTTGCCAAATAAGAGAAAATAAAAAAACACACCAAAAATAGCTGTGGCAACATAAAGAGATGAGCATTTGATGTAAACTTTGAAGAGGTCAAGAGAGAAAAGGGTAATACAAAGGCAGAAAGGATGAAAGAGAAAACGAGCGAGACTTGTAAAACAGAGAGAGAGAGAGAGTATTTACAGTCCTGTTGTGTTTTGTTTACCATGCCTGTTTATGAGCTGTGTTGTGTACAGAGCACCCGAGCTCAGCCGTACTTTTTAAACCACCACAGTTTTACTAGACTTTCCTGCACACCCTGTATTTGGGCTGGAATCTGGTTTAGTGAGCAACCCCATGGCATAACCTTTAATCTTTCAGGTCATGAACGTCAGTGCATATATAATTATCGGTCAGTGTTTGGCAAGCCAACCTACATCTGAGATCCTGTAGTGACGTCTAGATGTGATCTCATTCCACTGGAGGACTCCAGACAGCCAAAAGCCTGGGCTCATGCAGCATTCATAATGAGCTCAGCATGAGTGTGCTGTTGTTGAAATGATCAGAGGATAAACTTTTTCAAATGTGCGTGACTGATACAATGCCCTTTTAGCAACTGATCAGTCACGTAATCAGAGCTCATATCTGGTCAATCATTGCTCCTTAATATGCCGTACCTTGTTCTCATCTCACGTTTGAGATTTCATCCCAAATTAACTTCTTTTCTTCTCTCCTTTTCCCCTGCTACAAGTCCTCATTAGATCCTGTGACAAAAAAATTCTCATCTCCACTTTTCGCTCTAGAACCTTGTGTTTAAACCAGGATTTCTTTCTCGCTCCAATTCCTACAGATCTGTCGACAGTGTTTGGGGAAAAAAAACGTTGTTGTTCCATATCTCTCTGGTGAATAACAGTGCGACTTGTGTGAAAGACACGGTTCAGGGCTGCAGATGGTTTGAAAGTACGCTCAGTTGTTTATAACCATCTATTTTCATTTCTCCTCAGGAGGCCGAGATTGTGGACATCAGCCGTATCAGAGACACCAGAATGGGAAAGTTTGCCAGGTTACCAAAGGTACTGTGTGTTCGAGACTGGGGTTTTGCATCATCTGCTTTAGAGTTTTGTGTGTGTGTGCGCATGTGTGTGTGAGTGTGTGTTAAGAGCTATTACAGCTCTGTGGAAATACTCTCGAGGAAATCATACATGTATAATTATACATACATTATTTGATATACATCTGAAAATAAGTCCTTATAGAATATCTCATGGAGCATCCATTCTTAGGTCATGTTTGTCTGCAGAGCTCAGTGCAGGTTTATTGGCAGTCATTTCTGGAAGATGTGCTTATGTTTGCAAGATCAGACCTCCCTGACTGACCCAAAAAGCGCTGTGCCAGGTTTTACAGCCTGGAAGAAATATCCCCACCCTATTAACTCTGCCAATTCAATTCAGTTTTATTTGTGTTTTAACACTATGCACAGTCACAAAGCAGCTTTATAGAAATCTAGATGGAGATTTATTTCCCTAATGGGATTAAAATATTAACAGGACTCTAAAGGGAATCCATTTGCTACATGGTGACTTGGGATAGTAGGTCGTTACAATATACATGTGGAAGAGAAACATTAAAGTCCCGCGATAAGCACAGGACAGTCATCAGGATTACAGCTGCAAAGGTAAAGGTCAAATTCTACTTCCACATTGAATCTACATAACCTGATGTGCACCGCCCTAAATATGGAACTATGCATCACAGCAATGCCGACCACAACCTCGGTTGCTTTTTCACCTCAGTAATCACTACTCAACATCGTGAGAGTGGATTTGATGTAAACATACTGTGAAATTCTGAAACTACTAGTCCCCCTTGATAGTTACTGGTCAGGATCACTGTATTTTCTTTGCCTATTGGATTTGTCAGGTCGCCAGCAGGATGACTTACTAGCTAATTTCACGCGGCCTACAGATTTCTGACTCTCCACGGGCCAGCGGACTCGTGTTAATTTCCACCCCTGCTGACTGCAGTACTTGCAAGAGTCGTGGGGAGTCTCGAGCACCCAAGGATGAATGGTGTCTATTTCACATGAAGTCCAGGATCTGACTGTGTGTGTGTGTGTGTGTGTGTGTGTGTGTGTGTGTGTGTGTGTGTGTGTGTGTGTGTGTGTGTGTGTGGGATACA
>JAOUQZ010043852.1:0-12389 GCA_028564935.1 Neosilurus hyrtlii | reverse complement strand
GTGTGTGTGTGTGTGTGTGTGTGTGTGTATATATATATATATATATATATATATATATATATATATATATATATAAGGTACCGTGTGTAGAGCTTTGGAGGATCTATTAGCAGAAATTATGCATATCATCAGTAAATACATTTTCCTTAATTTATAATCATTCAAAAAAAAAAAAGGTTGTTGAGTTTTCGTAAACTGGGAATAAGCCCTTTATATCTAAATGAGGAGTAAGTCTCCAATCATGGAGGCCACCATTGTGCAATTGTTCCTCCATTGTTTCTACAGTAGCCCAAAACCAGGCTTCGAAAGGTAGAGAATGAAATTTGAGTTGGTTGCAGTCTGGAGCCTCACCACTAGGTGCTGCTAATCTGTATAAAATAATTGCTATAGATTTCCAAATAATCCAAATGAATACACTCGACCCTGGATTCTGTGGACCCCGGTTTAATGGATATCGGAAGCTGCAGACAAGGTCTGGAGTAGCCGAATCTGTCCGAGAGGGCTCGGTGGTCAGTAAGGGCTGTTTCGATAGTCAGCCGTTAGTTGGCGAGTGCATCAGTTTGTTCACCGTAGTCAGTTGTATATACATACGTAGAATTTTCCCCTATTTTTCCACAATTAAATTGTTGTTATTACCCACTTCCTAACCATTCGTGGTGACAGTGATAGTTTCATTAACCACTCAACATTCAACACATACAATAAATAATATAGTATATACTGTGTGGAAACAGGAAAAAAATCTAAATTAAACCACATTTAAAAAAAATTTTTTTGGAAGTGTTACAATAAATACACCGAATGCTCCAAGTGACCGTGACCAACCATGAGTGTCCTAAATTTAGGTTCCATCCATGTAGGATGATGTCTGTTATCATCATTTATCCAAGATTTTTTTTCTCCATTTCTGATTGGTTGAAAGCCATCAAATAATTCCTTTACCCCCATTCCCCCCCCTGCCGTAAATTTAGAAGTATGCAATTTCGCACCCCTCAAGTGTTGCCTCCCAATCACATATGACCACATACCAACCCCTTCGTGACATGCGATGCTGCCACTCGCCTCTTTACAAACTGCTCCAAACCGCATTTAGAGGACGCCCCTTTTGTATGAATAAGCTCACTGATGTTCATGGATTGGCTGGTGATCGCTGTGAGTGACAGGGGAGAGTATGCCATTCCACCCTCCTGCGAGAGCTCAGTCAATTAGCTCCCATGGACTCCCGGTCGCGGACGGCTGTGATATCAACCTGAATTCGAACTTGCGATCCCCAGGTTAACAGACAAGCACCGTGTCGATGTGCCACGAGAGCCCCTGCTATCAAATAATTCTTGATATTGCATCAACATCATCAGATAACTGAATTAATGCACCATTTGCCATAGGATAGGTTGAATGATTATTACCCAACTGGCAAGCGCAACACAGTAACATGGCTGCCTAATTTGAATGTTTTGAATGAATAATAAAACAATTACAGAATTTAGCTTTTGTATAAGATGGGGATTTGTTTGGTCTTGGAGGTTGTTATGTGCCTCAGGCCAAGCAACCTCCCAACAGAATAATTTTCTATATCATCTTTTTCCGCTTGTTCCGTGGTCGAGTCGCTGGGGCAGCCTAAGCAGTGAGGTCCAGACGTCCCTCTCCTCAGCACTTCCTACAGCTATTCCGGGGGGACACTGAGTCGTTTCCAGACCAGCCAAGAGACTCTAGCGTGTTCTGGGTCGACCCCGGGGTCTCGTCCTGGTTAGACATGCCCGAAACACCACAACAGAGAGGCATTCGGGAGGCATTCTCCAGAT
This sequence comes from Neosilurus hyrtlii, assembly GCA_028564935.1. NCBI lineage: Eukaryota > Metazoa > Chordata > Actinopteri > Siluriformes > Plotosidae > Neosilurus > Neosilurus hyrtlii. The sequence continues at coordinate 10,587 of JAOUQZ010043852.1, read as the reverse complement.
CTCTGAGCCACCTCAATTGGCTCCTCTCAGCAGCAGTTCTATTCCGAGCTCCGAGCTCCTCACCCTATCTCAGAGATAGAGCCCCGCCACCCTGTGAAGGAAGGGTCCTTTCAGTCGCTTGTATTCACGATCTTGTTCTTTCGGTCACTACCCAAAGCTCGTGACCATAGGTGAGGGCTGGAATGTAGATTGACTGGTAAATTGACAGCTTTGCCTTCCGGCTCAGCTCCCTCTTAAGACGACGGACCTGTACAAGCTCCACTTTACAGCAGAGGCTGCACCGATCCGCCTGCCAATCTCCCGATCCATCCTTCCCTCACTTGTGAGCAAGACCTCGAGATACTTGAACTCCTCCACTTGGGGCAGAACCTCATTCCAGACCTGGAGGAGATATTTTTATATAACTTCGCCTTATTCAATAATTGCTTATTAACTCAAACCAATCAGACTGCACCATTCATGTAGTATATACACCAATACTTTATCTGTCGTCTTTTGAGACGTATTTGTTTTAAGACATCTGATTATCAGTATTCCAAACACATCTTATTAATAGTAGCTGTTTTCAATTAACTGCCATTGAAAAACGTTACATCAGTTAGCTATAAGGTCAACTGTTTTTGCCGAAGAACCAACCAGATCCTCAAATGAATCAACCTTCTTTAATATGAGGTTTTATAAACAGGAACAAACAAACAAAGCAAAGAATTAGATATTACACAACAAAGGAGAACAAATGGAAAGTACAGGTCTAAATACTAATATACATGCGATCAGATGCATAAAAATTACAAAGTCAAACTCTAAATATATAAAGGCAAACCTAATAATCATCTTTCATGTTCGTTTTCTCTAAAAGAAGGACTGAATATCTAGTAAAGAAGTTTAAAACTACAAACATCTAGAACCAGCATTTCTGCTAATGACGTTACAAAACCGAGTTTGTGAGAATGATGAGGGTGTTAATGGTGAGGTGGCAGTCAGACCAGGATGCTTCAAGACAATAAGCAGAAGCGAAGAGAGGCACAAACGTGAGGTTGAACTCTTGAGAATCGGTCAGTCTGGCTTCGATCTAAGAGTCACTTCGGATACGGGTTAATGCAGTTTACGTGGAGTACACTGAACCTGAAGTTAAATGGGGCCCATTTTGTATATAGGGTTGTTTTGTTTTTTGTTTTTTTAAACGCTTCCTTCATGGAACACCGTACAGAACATTTCACTTCATCTATAATACCAAGACGGCAATTTTTTCATTCACTAAAAACGATACATAAATAAAATGAAGTATTTCATGAGTGCTGCTTTCAGCGTCATCACTCGGGCACTGATTGTGCTTAATGAATCGACGATCACTTCTTTGTTATGCTAATTGTTTCCTGTACTGTGTGTTGAAATGTTAGAATATACAGAGCGACAATAACTCATGGTGAAAAATCCATGACAATTCAAATCTCTTAGCTTTTCTTAGCTGCAACTGTTTCGTTTAGAAAGTAGAGGTCAGACTAGCATACCAGAAATGGTATGCATGTGACATCACTGTGGGTGGAAGTCACTGTGGTCCCACACTGGTGTGGCAGTGTTAAGTGTTCGGCTTGAATGGCATGAAAACACACCGATCTACATTTATGGCATTTACAGCATTTGCTTAAGGGCTGCTTGGGGTTAAATCCAGAGCCTACAGTACCAATGACTCTTAAATCTAAACTGGGAACGAGCAGTTGTGTGACGAACTTTGCGATCAATTGCGATCTTTGTACAAACTGACAAAAACTGAAGAAAAGAGTAGTAGTTGTTGTTTTATATTTACACCTTACTACTGCCTTCACAAAGGTTTATCAGGGAAAGTCATAATTATGATTAACTTAGTAGATGAAAAATAAATATATTTTAACTCGAGCCTATAGAAATGTTTGAAAATATTGTTGTTGGTTATTAAAAAAACTAAACAAAAAGGTTTTAACAAAATGAATATGTAAATTGATAAAAAAAAGTAAAATGTTGCCGCCCCATCTTTTTTTAAATACTGTTATACGGAAATTCACCAAAAGCAAAGTAAATAGTCAAGTCATAATATTTACAGATGCCAAACTAAATGCTCCATCCCACTTCGAGCACTAATAAGGCTTCTTCTTTGTGTGTAGCTTGTCTGCATTTTGAGGCTGAGGGACACACGGAGCAGCAGTATGGCTTTTTCACAGTGTTTATCCTCTGGTCCAGCTTCAGGTGGCTGTTTAGTTCTGAACCCCTTGTTGCCCGGTAAGGTGACTGTAAGGCTTCTGTTTTTGATTCCGGTGTAGAATAGTTTGTCATGACTGAACCCTGTGCACTATACAGTGAGAATTATTAGACACTTTATAGCACAGTCAATGTGTCCCAGGTTACATCATGAAAGGTAATGTACCAAGCGATATATACCATCATGTATCACGTTCTTCCTTATTGGGAAGCGAAACAAATTTAGGAATTCCAGGGCAGCCAGAATGGAGTAAAAACATAATAAAAAATAAATAAAGTTACGATGCAGTGTAAAAAAATCTATCCAATGATGCAAATCTGACTGAATAAAAGGCAGAGATAGGTTTTGTTTTTTTTTTTTCACGGAAAGTCCTCCCGCTCAGTCGAGTTTGACTATTACGTAAATAACGTGAAATGCCGTGACACACTGTCTCTTATAAAGTGATACATGTTTGAAAGATGGGACTCAAACGGGCTCTTTACAAACGTAGCGCTTCTGCGGGATGTTCTTGTGAGCGGTTGTTGTTGTGAGGTATTTTCATCCTCTGGATCGATCTCGCCTGTAGGTTCATTCTGGGGAAAAAAATATTAATAAACTTGAAATAGTCGAAATGTGCGTTTATGTTAGTGAGCAACAACACAACAGGAAATTGTCATTCAATTTTATAAGTGCAGTCATGAGGGAAAAGGAAGTACCCCTCCTTCAATTTTATTCTTTCGTTCCAAATTATCAAATTATCGGAAGCGCGGCGTAAAGTCTGCATGTAATTCCGCCCCTGTTTCTGAAGTTAAATTCCAGAATGGAACAGCGTGGCTCTGCCTCCCTAAGTAAGTAGGTAATGACTGAAGTTAGGATTCGGCCACAAAACAGCAGGTGTAAGAGGGTGATCACACTAGAGGTGCGATTAAAAAAAAAGCAATCTATGCGTATTGATTTTTTTGTGACGCCACATGCAAGCGAATATTTTGCGGCTTAAATACGTAGATCAATGCAAAATTCACGAGACGGTCGCGCGGCAGTTTCTGTGGTTGGTTTGCGGATGTTTGGCGACAAAAGCGAATATCCTGACGTAAATTAGCTGTGTTTTGTTCTCAAACGATTTTCATGCTATTATCGCAAAGAAAAAACGAATGATGACAAAATATATATACAGACAGATATACATTTTCCTTGCGAATGAAAAAGGAATCATCTGCGAGCAAAACGACAACTTCGCGACAATGTGCGGACCGTCCGAGAAGAGCGAGACTACTCCACGTCGGAGTCTCGTTTTGCATTACTCGCAGAAATTTTGAAAGGTTTGAAGCTTCCCTCACCCCAATTTTCTACCCTAATTTTAGTCGTATCCAATTCCCACCCATCAAGTGTTGCTTTCCCTATCACACGACGACCACCAAGGTGAGGGGCGTGTAAGAATGCACATGCGATGCTGGCACCTGCCTCTTTACGAACTGCTGCGCATGTGTATTTGGAGGCGATTTAACACACTCGGAGGGAAATCGATATCCGCCCCTTGTACGGATGAGCTCACAGATGCCCATGAATGTTTGAAACGTTTTGCAATGCGTTCACCAACCAGGCGACCAAAATGCGATGGTGCGCCACAATTTCGAGAAAGAAAACGCGACAGCCGCGAATTGCCATTCGGGGGTCACACGGGGTCCTTGAGGTCCACATCACAAGCTTAGGCATAAAAAATGGCGAGTCGCTACTTGGTACAATCATTACTAACATTTACATTCCTATCCCCCTACATACTTACTGGAAGAATTCACGGAGTTTCATGTTCGTGAGCCCCGTGCTCGGGTTCATCTTCAGCTGTTGCTTTCCTGCTTTGAACTTTCCCACAATCCACCAGTCTCACCAAACACACCTTTAACTGGTCCTCAAGTGTCTGCTGGTCTCGGTCAAATCTGCACATTTTACCTGTAAACAACAGACATCATCTTCAAAGCAAGACCACATTGGTAAAGAAAGACTGGACTACCGCAGTGCATTGTTTAAAGAACTACAAACACACGGTTTAACACACATCTGGAGGAAGATCACTGATTCAGCTTCCCAATACAAAAAAATTCATATGTTGTTATCTAGAGGTTACTTTTTACCTTCGGTTTGTTTATATTTTAGCAGGATTACATAAAAACAGCTTAAGGCACTTTTATTACCTGAAGGTTTTCCTGAAATTGCTACCAGAGGCGGGGTTTTGGATAAAGACAACTTTGTTATGGGTGATCACACTGGAGGTGTGATAGAAGAGCCGCTGACGTGAATGGCAATTCGCAGCTGTTGCGTTTCATTTTCAAAATGTGTCGCACAGCATCGCATTTTGGTCGCCTGGTACGTCAACTCATCACTCAAACATGTTTGGAATTTCTGTGGATGACGCAAAACGAGGCTCTGATGTGGAGTAGTCTCAAACTCGTCTCAAACAGTCGCAAGGAGGTCGCAAATTGTCGTTTTGCTCGCAAATTATTTGTTTTCCACTCGATAAGGAAAGCTACAAGTTGGAGAAAGGTTTAAGACTTGCTGGCATATTCTGTGTATTTTGTAGTCATTTGCATTTTATTTGATTTTTCTCTGTCCACACCAATAAAAAAATGGTTTGAGAACAAAAATCGAAAAAAAAAAAAAAAACAAAAACAACCCACAACTGATTAATGGCAGGAGACTTGCCTTCTTTCGCCAAACATACGCAAACCAATCACAAATCAGTTAAATGACTCTCACAGTTTACGCATTAAAGCCACGAAACATTCACATGTATGTGTAGTTGCAAAACATCTTGATGCAAATTTCAAAACTCACAAAAAAATTGCAATACATTTAAAAATGTAAAAAAAAAAAAATCACAAAACAAAGAAAAAATCAATTTGCGTCAGCTGCTTTTTCATCGCACCTCTAGTGTGATCACCACCTTAGACCGAGTGTCACATTACAGCAGACCCTGCAGGGGGTGCTGTGTACTTTGCTATATTTTTGGCTTGGCTGAGGTTTGCGCTTCTTGAGTGCTCTTGTTTTAGATGTAATATAGCACGCACAGTAAGCTTATATGCTCACCAGTTCATCTTTAGATAGCCGATAAAACCCACCTATCATGTCTGTTATTGGTTCTATAGTGTAACTTGTGCCCACAAATTTAAACCTGTCAGCTCATTACACATGAATAAGCTACCTGCCACATCTGGAAAGGACACAAGACTTAATAAAACTCTTATACACTCACTGGAAAAATTCAAATTGCTGCATCTGGACTCGTGTTCATCTTCAGCTGTTGCTTTCCTGTTTTGTACTTTTCCGCAATCCACCAGTCTCACCAAACACACCTTTAACTGGGCCTCAAGTGTTTGCTGGTCTCGGTCAAACCTGCAGATTTTGCCTGGCAACAACAAACATCATCTTCAAAGAAATGAAACACTGGGTGGGGCTGACTGTGATTGGGCTTGGCGTTGTTAGTTGATCCAGCGATGAGCCGACAGCTCATTTCTCTACATGTATAAGAAGCAGGTGCATTACATTTAGCTTGTATGTCTAGCACCTCAAAACACACCCCTAAAAGTGCCTTACTTCACAAAAAGTGCACTCAGGAGGGCGCACGCACCATTATTACACACCCTCATAACAAAACCAATACTCTTTTACTTGTTTTACGAGCCAGAACTTTTTGGGAAGCTGAAAGTAATCTTTTCCTAAATATGCAATAAGCCAAGTTTAAAACAATAAGGCTGGGTACACTGTGAGTAGTTCTTCATACCACTGCAGGGCCAACACACACCCAGATGAAATCCACACAAGCACAAGGGGAATATGAAAACTCCACACAGAAACGCTCTCACCAAGCCCTTATGGAGATGTCACTGATTTACATTTTCATAATACTTTTTAAAATGCATCCAGTATATGGATATACTCACTGGAAGGAATAAAATCATCGCTCATTAAGTCACGATCGTGAACCTCGTCTTCAGCTGCAGAGTTTCTGTTACGGATTTTTCTGCAATCCACCAGTCTTACCCAACTTCTCTTTAACTGAGCATGCAGAGTTTGACGATCTCGGTTAAAACTGCCAGATTTATCTGGAAGGTAGAAACACAGAGCACATAGTCAAATAAATAAATAAACAAATTAATTTAAAAATAAATAAATACATTAAAAAAAACACACAAAAAAAACGGCTTAATATTTAAAGCAAGGGCCTTTTTAAAACCATCTTTTCAATTACATGACCCCTAAATGTTCTTTCCCTCCTGTTTACACAGACAACCTCAAATATGCAAAACACTGACCTTTTCAGAGAATTAGTTGCACAGAAACTATTTTGGGTTTGTCCTAATGCCCTTATATGGAATTTTACACAGTTTGAGTGAAGTTAGAAAGAAGTATTAAGACACAATTCATCAAAATCTATTGAACTTAAACTACAGTGCGCTCTCCTCATACACTTATACAATTATAACTATTATAAAGTAATGAAACTCTCCAGCAGAGCACCATAGTCATAGAACATGGTTTGGATGCTTGCCCTGAGTCCTGTCCCGTGTCCATGCGTGCATATGACAGGAAAACCAATAAGGTTGCGTTGCTGACTGATTGGCGGTTATGTATTGCTGACTTGCATAATGATTGGGCAGCAATAATAATAACAATAAAAACAGATTATGGGGCAGTGGTAGTCCGGTGGTAGGGAGCTGGATTACCGATCCCAATGTCTGGGGTTCAAGCCCCACTATCAACGGGTTCTCACTGCTGTCCCCCAGTGCAGTTAACTGGGTTATCAAAGGCCGGCCACGTCTCTCACTGTCTGTGGTGACAGGCATGTAAAAGAACCATTGCTCTCATACGTAAAGAGTAGGCTGCATTGCCGTCAGCGTGCTTCTGCCCCGTGATGGCCTGGCGAGCTGTCTGGGGTGTACTCTACAGGGTGTACCAGAGTCGGCTGAGATGGGTGCCAGGCCTCCCTGCGACCCTAATTAGGACTAAGTGGTTCAGAAAATGAATGATGAAAAACAGATTTATTTTAAATAACAAAAATCTCATACACCACCAGATTAAAAACCACACAATCGAACCCAGGTAGGCAAACAAACTTCACAGGCCAAAACCAGAAGCTTAACATAACATGGTGCACTTTTCGGCAGTACCTAAATATATATAAATTATTATTCATTACAACTGACGGATACTCACTGGAAGCCATACACTCACTGTTGCTGTATTCACGATCAAAATCTTTATCCGTGTACTCACCCTCAGCTTCAGTTTTCCCATAATCCATCGACGTCTCCTGGTCATCGATGCCATCAAACATGCTCGATTCATCTGGACCTGAATCGGATCACAATCACAAAACAAATCGAAGGCAGAATGATCACTATAGTTACACTGGGATCATGTATACTGTATGTGTGTGATCATGACTGTCATCTTTCCATTCATAGTTACCCCCAGCAGGAAGATTTCCTCCTGATGTTGTTTTTGAATTTAGTGCCTGTGTTTTCCTGATATCCACCAGTTCCACCACACACACCTTTAACACAGACTGATCTGTGGGCTGAGATTCACCATGACACCACAAACCCTCTGAGTTCATACTGCACACTTCCACAGGTTCCTGCAGCTGCATTTCCAAAACACACACACACACACACACACACACTCACTCTCACTCTCTCTCTCTCTCTCTCTCTCTCTCTCTCTGTCTGTCTTTTTCAGCGACAGCTGTAAGACAAACACAAAGTACACAACCAAAGAATTGTTGTTATTATTATTTCTTGTGTTTAGCGTGCTAATTAAATAAATGATATGAAATTAACCTCTTTGTTTATAACGTATTTCCTTTCTTCTGATCTGCTAAACACCACAACAAAGACAAACGCGTCTCTAACACTTCAGTACCAAATTAGCCTAGCAATTTAGCTTTTCAAACTTCCGGGGAAAGGAAGTTGTCAAAATAAAAGTCCCCTAGCAACACCACCATCACCACCACAACAACAAAAAGATCATCCTCTCGCCTGCATAACAACATGAAATAAGACATTAATAATTAAAATTTTAAAAAATATGTACGAAATATTAAGAACAAACAACCAAATAATAATAATAATAATAATAATAATAATAATAATAATAATAATAATAATAATAATGATAATGCAGTGGTGGTAAGGTGCTGGATTACTGATCCCAAGGTCGGGGGTTTAAGCCCCACAGTCAGCGTGTTGTCACTGCTGTCCCCCCAGTGCAGCTAACTGGGTTATCAAATGCCGGCCATGTCTCTCACTGTCTATGGTGAGAGGCATGTAAAAGAACTATTGCTGACATCCGTCAAGAGTAGCTGCATAGCCATCAGCATGGTTTTGCCCTGCGATGGCATGGCGAGCTGTCCAGGGTGTACTCTGCCCTCGCCCAGAGTCGAGTGAGATGGGTGCCAGCCTCCCCACAACTCTAATTAGGATTAAGCGGTTCAGAAAATGAATGAATGAATAATAACCCACTACCTTATTCTAACCATAGAGTATGTATTTTTTGTTTATTAATAATTTTATTGAACATTTAAACATAAATAGCTAGAAACATGCTCACTCTCACTCACACATTCCCTGAACCGCTTAATCCTACTAAGAGGATCACAGCCGACACTGGCCGAAGACGGGGTACACCCTAAACAGCTTGAAAGACCATTGGAGGGCCCCACAAACAATCATTTACACTCACACGTAGGCGCAATTTGGAATCCAGCTAATGTGCATGTGCTATGTCAATTTGGACTGTGGGAGGAAACCGGAATATACAGAGAAAACCCACGAAAGCACAGGGAGAACATGCAAAGTCCACAAACCCTTAACCAGCCTGGGAATCAAACCCAGAACCTTCTTGCTGTAAGGTGCATGTGCTAACACTATGCTACCGTGCCACCCAGATAGAATTATCAGAGGGGAAAAAAAGAAAGAAAACAGAATGAAAGAAAAGAAAGATAAAAGATGTAATGTGCATGTCTTGGACTTTGAGAGGAAAAACCCAGACAACCCACCCAAGCACAGGGAGAACATGATCTCCATGTAGAAATGCCTAAGCCCAGGACTCGAACTCAGGACCTTCTTACTGTGAGGTGGACGTGCTAACCCTTACACCACCATGCCACCTGCATAAGGAACATGAGTAGATAAATATATACTGTAATAGACTGTGTATATATTAAATGACAAAGAAAGTTTAAAATGATTTTCATTAGTTGATGAGTATAACTTGCCCCTTCTTGAATCGGCACCTTATCATGGTGGAGGGGTTTGCATGTCCTAATGATCCTGGGAGCTATGTTGTTGGGGGCATTATGCTCCAAGGCAAACAGGTCCAGCAAACAGGTGAAGGTCCAGACTAAGCATGGTTCACAAGACCTCTATGAGCAAAATTATTTTAAGGACACAGTTTCCCTTGCCCAGATGTGGGTTACCAGGGTCCTCCCTTGAGAGGCTCAAAGGTGAGCGCCTGCTGGTCGGGCTTCTGCCCATGGACCTCGGCCGGGCCCAGCCCAAAGAGGAGACATGGGGCCACCCTCACATGGACTCACCACCTGTGCAATGTGAGCCGGGTAGCAGCCGATGGTGTGGGTTCTGCCGGACTGATCCTCGACTACTGACTCTGGCTTTTGGGACATGGAATGTCACATCTCTGGTGGGAAAGGACTAGATATAGTTGGGCTCACCTTAACACATAGCTTGGGCTCTGGAACCACCCTTCTCGAGAGGGGCTGGACCTTGTTTTATTTTGGAGTTGCTCATGGGGAGAGGCGGCGAGCCAGTGTGGGCATCCTTGTTGCCCCTGCCTTGGTGCCCACATGTTGGCATTCTCTCCGGTCGATGAAAGGGTAGCCTCCCTCCACCTTCAGGTGGGGGGAAGGGTCCTGACTGTTGTTTGTGCTTATGCACCAAATAACAGTTCAGAATGCCCACTTTTTTTGTAGTCCCTAGGGGGTGTACCAGAGGGAACTACCCCTGGGGACTCTCTCGTCATCCTGGGAGACTTCAGTGCCCATGTGGGTAATGACAGTGTGACCTGGAAGGCTGTGATTGGTAGGTACGGCCTCTCTGATCTGAACCATAATGGTGTTTTGTTGTTGGACTACAACACATTGTTATTCTCGTCACGGTTTTTCCATCACAAACACAATGTGTGTCCATAAGTGCACATGGCACCAGGACACCCTAGGCCACAGTCCGATGATCGACTTTGTAGTCGTGTCATCGGATTTGCGGTGTCATGTTCTGGACACTTGGGTGAAGAGAGGAGCTGAGCTGTCAACTGATCACCACCTGGTGGTGAGCTGGCTTAGATGGTGGGGGAGGCTGCCTTCC
>JAOUQZ010043851.1:0-12390 GCA_028564935.1 Neosilurus hyrtlii | reverse complement strand
CCATTAAGTGCTTTATAGGTTAAAAGTAGCAATTTATATTCGATTTGAAATTTAACTGGGAGCCAGTGCAGTGTAGATAAGATGGGGGAGATATGCTCATGTCTTCTGGTTCTAGTAAGAACTCTTGCTGCTGCATTCGAGTCCATGGCTCAGCGAGATTGTTTCTGTGTGGAGTTTACATGTTCTTCCTGTGCTTGATGGTTTTCCTCTGGGTACTCAGGCTTCCTCTCTCAGTTCAATGACTGAGCACATTAGGTGAATTGCCCCTAGGTGTGAGTGTGAGTGTGAATGGCTGTGTCTGTGTTGAGCCTGAAGAGCTGTTCAGGGTGTACCCATTCTTCACACAGAGTCAGCTGATATATGCTTCAAGCTCCCCATGACCCTAGTTGGATTAAGCCGTTTGGCAAATGAATGAATGTATAAATTATCCATAATACATACAGGTTTATATTTAAAAAATTATTTCAGCATTGATCAACAAATTAAAGCAAGTCGTCTGGCACTAAACAGCAAACAAGAGAAAAGATGTATATTAATTATAAGGCCATTTTTAGACTTAGGCATAGGCAGACATTATTTGTCTTTTAGATTTACATCATAATGAGATTTCGATGCTCAGAGCACAGCAGGAGTAATAAGAAAAATATTAATAAAATAAAATTAATAAATATATGTATAAAAACATTTGTATAAAAGATAAATGAAAGATAAATATATTACACAGTCTAGTTGCAGTGTAATATTGCGCAGTAATATGGCTGTAATATGGCACAGAGATGAGTATATAGAAGGCTAAATATATTGAAAGATAAATTTAAATATATTAACAGTCTATTTGCAGTGTAATATTGCACAGTAAAATGGCACAGAGATAAATATATTGAAAGATGAATATATTTCACAGTCTAGTTGCAGTGTAATATTGCACAGTAAAATGGCACAGAGATAAATATATTGAAAGATAAATATATTGCACAGTCTAGTTGCAATGTAATATTGCACAGTAAAATGGCACAGAGATAAATATATTGAAAGATGATTATATTGCACAGTCTAGTTGCAATGTAATATTGCACAGTAAAATGGCACAGAGATAAATATATTGAAAGATGAATATATTGCACAGTCTAGTTGCAGTGTAATATTGCACAGTAAAATGGCACAGAGATAAATATATTGAAAGATGAATATATTGCACAGTCTAGTTGCAGTGTAATATTGCACAGTAAAATGGCACAGAGTTCCTTAGTGGTGCAGTCCTTATTAGGTTTGTATGGGTGAGGACGGAGGAATCGTTTAATGCGTTCAGCAGTCTTATGGCATGCGAGAAGAAACTATTGTTGAGCCTAGCTGTTTTGCTCCATAGGTTGCGGAATCTTCTTCCAGAGGCCAGCAATGAGAACAGTTCGTGGTGGGGGTGGGAGGGGTCTCTGGTGATGACGAGAATTGTGTTGGCGTTAATTAATAATTGATGTGGAGTTACAGGTTGAGGTGTGATGTGGTGTATCATAGTGCAAACAGTATTAGCTGATGAAACAAAGGAAAGAAAGACAGAGAGAGAGAGAGAGAGAGAGAGAGAGAGAGAGAGAAAGACAGATGGGGCATGATCATTGTGAGATCAGCACCATGTCCACTGCAGGTCAAGTAGTTTCTCATGTTGTGATGACGCAGGTCACCTTGCTCATTTTAGGCTGATTTTGTGGCTCTGTCATTCTCTGTACCAGATTTTACTCGGGTGAGAAACTGTCTCTAATAGCCATTTGCCAGAAGTCTTAAAATCACACTGTATGAGATTCACGGCTATGAGGAATCATGTGCATGGAATCCTTTAGCTTACATGGAAAATGCAGAGTCAGTGCTAAAACTCACATAAAGCAGATGCTTAACAATATGACAGATGGTAGGAGTAATATATAACAGTAAAGAATTAACACTCATCCCATCATTCTCACTCCTATTATGGTCACAGGGAGGCTGGCACCCAGCTTGGTCGACGATGAAAGAAGGCAGGATATACCCTGAACAGCCCGCCAGATCTTAGCAGGGCCAACACACAACCATTCACACTCACACTTAAGGGCAATCTGGAAAAGCCACTTAGCCTAATGTGCATGTTTTTGCAATGTGGGAAGAAACTGGTGTACCCAGAGGAAACTCACACAAGCATGGGGAAATCATGCAGACTCCACACAAAAATGCTCAAACCCAGGACTTTTGTGCTATGAGGTGGTCCTCAGAGTTAATTAAAGCTTAATTAGCAGCGAGAGCCAGTTTTTCTAATGTAATTGGCACTGTCGACTGCACACATTGCTATAAAAAGTGCAAATCACAGGATTTGTTTTTTTTTTCAACAGAAAGTATTTTCATTCAATCAATGTACAGATCATATGTGCTTACGACGTTTTCTGGATTTAAGCGAATGCTATTTTTCAGGAGGAACTAGATGCAAGTCTTTGTACATGAGGCCCCAGGCTGTTTGTGAAAGGATCTTTACCTAAGCTCAAGTACAAGCAGTGGACCCTACAACTGAAAAGCTGCTAAAAGTACCTGCTGCTAAAAGTACTTGCTTGACAAACTTGGTTTACTGCATGACATGCTTGCTTTTTTCATTATCTGCCACTGTGTTCTGCCTAGGTATGCATTTAACAGAAAATAAATGAAAGTCATTTGCTTGAGGGTGAACTTTGCTCTTTTGTTTTACACATTTTCAGCTCCCACTTTGCCAGGGGTATCTGTCTGTGATTTATTGTCATAATATCTTCTGGATATTCAAATGAAGGCTAAATGAATTTTATGGGACACCCAGGAGTTCCATCACATGGTATATTTTAACACATCATCATCATCATCATCATCATCACCACCACCACCACCACACACACACACACACACAAATATTGCTACAGTTATTTTGCAGGGTTTTGTAAATGCATGGTGCATAAAACCAAGAATAAATTTCACATTTATATTCATATCATTCATTTTCTAAGCCACTTATTCCTAATTAGGGTCGCGGGAAGGCTGGCGCCCTTCTTAGCCAACTCTGGGCAAGGGAGGGGTACACCCTGGACAGCTGGCCAGGCCATTGCAGGGCCAACACACACACAAACATTTACACTCACACCTAGGGGTGATTTGAAACAGCCAAATTAGCTATGCATGTGTTTGGATTGTGGGAAGAAAGTGAAATACCCAGAGGAACCACATGCAAGCATGGTGAGAACATGCAAACTCCACACAGAAACACCCAAAGCTGTGACTTTTTTTTCTCATTATGTGGTTTCAAATACAAACGTACATTATTTTTGTTATATTCTTGTTCGTACCAGCTTGCCATATTGTCGTACAAATTTACTTATTGTCTATTAGCCAAAACATAAGACTGTGAGTGAGTGAGTGAGTGAGTGAGTGAGTGAGTTACAGGCTTGTTCTTTAGGGTGTTTTATATACAATATACAAATAAATCAGCATAGTGTGTCAAATTTATACAATGAACATTTAAGCACGATTAATAAGAGGCAGTTGGTCAAATAAAAGCACATGTTAATGGTAAACAGCATAAGGATTGCATGATAAACACTCAAGTCCACTAAATTAATCTTAATGATACAGTTTGTTGATAACATTCATGTAATTCACTCATAAATTATTTGTGCATTTGTATGTATGTGCCCATTTGGGTATTTTTGTGAGACAAGCCTGTGGTGGAAGATATGTGTTTGGCAAAGCTTTAAAGTGGCTCATAAATTGTATGCGAATTACTCTACTGATGTACACACACACACGGACTGATGTCTTGTTCAAGGCCACTTGTGGGCTCTGGATGATTCACAGAGCAATTTTACACCCAGCGTTTTTTGAACACACTCCCAGGCCATTGTGCATGAAGACTGAGTATTGCTTCAGCAGGAAAAACAAAAGACAGAGTTGATAGTGCACCCTTTTGAGCCTTGAGACACTAGAACCTGTAACCATGGATTGCATTTTGATTCATGGATAGTCCGTACTGAACATCAGCATTAGTGATCTCTCTTTATCTCTCATTTAGTTATTTCTGTGAATGAACTAATCAAATCATGTTTCACTGCTGTGGGCATGATGATGAGTCAGAAAGGTTGAAAAGACAGTAAATAAAACACTAAAAATATATCCCTTTCTCACTTACTCGCCAACAATGGCTGAAGGTGGAGTACACCCTAAACAGCTTGCCAAACCAGCATAGGCTCAACCCACACACAACATTCCTCACTCACATTAACACCTAGTGGCACTTTGGAACAGCCTCTTGTCCTAATATGCATGTCTTTGGACTGTAGGAGAAAAGTGGAGTACCGGGATTAACAAAGAAAATGCAAACCCCGCATAGAAGCACCCGGGCCTGGGACTCAAACCCAGGACCTTTTGCTGTAAGGCAAACTACGCCACCATGTATATATCTGCCTACATGAAATCGATTCTACAGCCAATTGTACAATAGTAACAATAATAAATAATAATAACAACAACAACAACAACAACAACAACAATAATAATAATAATAAATTTTATTTGTTTTGCAGATTACATTTGAAACAATTCTCAAGTGCTACAAGATTAAAGCAACAGTATAAAAGTCAAATAAAAAGTAGGATAAGTACAAGTAATAGCAACCAGCTAGGATATATATTTTTTAAATAAGGTCTTGCAGAGGTGTTTGATATGGATTTCTAATGTGAGTTGAGGGTCAAATTTTACACCATGGTTGGTGACTGATGGGGATAGGAATGTTGCGACCAGAGTCTGATGCTGGTTATGATTGGACCTGGTGCAGGCTGCCAACCAAAACTGCTTTGGTTTTGAACTGTTCAGTTGAAGGAAATTAGGTTTCACCCATTCCTTTATCTCCTCTAGAGACTCGATGAGTGTTGAGAGCAAGGACGTGGACAATGATGATGATGATGGAGCTGTGTCCATTTTCATGTAGTATTGTATGTCATCAGTGTAACAATGGAGAGAGATTCCATAGGACTAATGACATGACCAAGGGGAGCATGTATAAAGTGAAGAGCAGGGAGCCAAGGACTGACCCCTGAGGTATTTCACAGGTGACAGTGCGTAACCAGGATCTTGCATTTCCCTTAATTAAATTAATAGATCTTCAAAGTAACAATTTAAGGAATATTCGTGATTTCACATTTTCAATGTTAAAAGGGTTAGGGTTAGGGAACATAGGTACTGGGGAACAGAGACATGGGCCCGGTAAGATAATGTCAGCTGCCATCAGAAGATCATTTGTGACTATGACCAAAGTTGTTTCTGTGCTGTGGACAGGACAGAAAGCAGACTGGAATTTTTTGGAAAGGTTGTTGTGTTTGAGGTGCTCCTGAAAGTGGACTATTTCCGGAGAGGAATGGAAGGTTGGAGATGGGCCTATAGTCGACAAAGTCCTCTAAATCAAAAGTGGGTTTTTTTAGAAGTGGCCTGATTACGGCAATTTTTAGTGCTGATGAAACATAACCAGTCTGGAGGGACTGCTTTTACTCGGGCTGTAGGAAAAGGGTCCAGGGCACAGGTGGAGGATTTCATACTTCTAATAATGCATTCAACCACTTGCTGAGAGACTTCTGAGAAGCAGCTAAGGGGCTGGAGGATCTCAAACTGTGCATAGGTAATTAGGATGGGTGGAGTGGAGGGACCAGAAAGGACAGAGTAAATTGAGTTATTTTTTTAAAGAAGTTCAGAAAATTATTACAATGTTCTTCTGTTGTTTCAATCAGTGAGGGAGTCTGTGTTTGAAAAAAATTACTTATAATGGTTGGGTGGCATTTCCAGGACTGTTTTTGATGATGTTAGAAAAGAACATGCCTCTCTAAGGGACTTTGAATAGGTCTTGCATTGCACCACTTGAGGGCACGCCCCGCTGCCTTCATTTTACATGTATTGCTGGTGAACCAGGGTGCTGTGCGGGAGAAGGTTATTGTTGTGGATTTGACAGAGGTGTGGCAGTCCAAAATGCTGCTCAGAGGTTTGTTCGACTGCATGACTTACTGATGGAAAACTTGGATAACAGAAATGCCCTTAATTAAGAGTAATTGGCTCTGGGTAAATGCTTTTCAGATTCTAAAGTGGACTTTAAGTTTAGTCTTCATGAGTAGGGTCAGAAGTGGCAGCCTGATGGAGACAGCATTGATGTCAGGTACACCCAAGTCATATAATGAGAGATTAGAGACAGGGGCAGAATCTGTGATGACCAGATCAAGAGTGTGCCCCCTGGAGTCAACCAGTTGCCTCAGATACCCCTGGTATCATCCAGTTTGCCTCAGATTAAAACAGTCCAGTAATAGGAGAAATTCAGCTGTAAGGCAACAGGAGTGGGTGTGGATATGGATGTTCATATCTCCAATAACTATAATATTGGCAGAGGTTGTAGAAAATGTTGAGAAAAGGTTGGACATCTCTGATGAAGGATGCTTTTGGTTTGGGTGCCTGGTAAATGAGAAGTATCGTCATGGGAAAGGGGGCCTACATTTAAATGCTAGGCATTCAAAAGAACTCAGCTCGGGCATGGGCAGAGGGGACCAGATCACTGTGGTAGATGACAGCTAAACCACTACCACAACCTGTGCTGCAGGCTTTTCTGGAGATAGCAATAGCTGGGAGGACATGTCTCATTTAAAACTGAAAAAACATCTAGTTGATGCCAGGTTTCTGTGGGACACATCAAATCCAAACCCTGGTCCAGAATGTGGTGATGTATAAGGTAGGATTTGTTGGTGAGAGATTGTGAATCAAGCAGTTCATGTTCAAAGTTCATTAAACAATTCAAACAGATGAAGCACTGAGTCTTTGTATTGGCTGAAATAAATAATAAATTAAATCCACTCTGCATAATTTATCCCACTCTGTCAGTTCTATTTTCATGGAAATGCCAGTGCTGTTAGTCTGAACAACGACAGTGCTCTGATAATGTATTTGATGTGTGACAGTGCACACCGCTGACCAGAGGAATGAAATCGCCTTGGTAGAAGTGCAGGAATAAACAAACTTTCTACGCGAACAATTGTAAATTGTTGAGGCTGGCAAAGGAGTCCAAGCTGTAATAAGTGATACACATGATGAAGCTGTGTGGTTATTGAAATTCATCAGCTGTTTGATGGAGTAATTCAACACAATACGGGAAAAGTTGCATCTGAATGACTGCCAGAACTTGAGCCTGAGCCGCTGTACAGAAGCCTTAACAGTGGCCATGGCGAACAGATGCAGGAGCCTCAGAGCAGCAGTATACAGCCGGAAAGCTTGAGCCTGATCCCCTGCATGGGTAAATGCCTCATGGTGGCCATGATGAACAGATGCAGGAGCCTCTGAGTGGTGGTATACAGCCAACCGCAGGTAAGTAAACTTTTGGTCTTATGCTCCAGTTAGTTTCAAGCAAAGCAACACTCAGTCAAAACAATGTAAGGTGAATGTAAGAAGCTCCGCTAGTAACAACCCCAAGATCTCTTTCTTCAAGTCATAATCAGATGCTGTGTTTAGATTGAAGCATCCAAAAATTACAAGGAAATAAAAAGTTTTAAACACAAAAAAGTAAAAAATACAGAACAAGGCAGGAAAAATGAAGAGTAGTGGCAAACAAACATGCTAGCATACACTCAAACATCTTCCAAACACTCCCAATGTACACTCAACCCATTAGGATTCGGAGATGCTTGATCTCTTGCTGCTAGTCACTTACCTCTGGATTCAGAATTATGTCATCTTTAAAATCCGTGGATCCCTGATAAAATAAAGTATATGAAAAAATCATGTCAGTAATTTGGCAAAAAAGCTGGGTAGAGTAGCATGGCAGAGTAGTAATTAGCATGTACGCCTCACAGCAAGTTGGTCCTGAGTTCAAGTCCCAGCTCAGGTGCTTCTTTGACTAGTCTGCATGTTTTCCCTGTGCATTCATGGATTTCCTTCGGGTACTCCAGTTTTCTCATCCTCCTTTGCAACACACAATACATAAATGGTGCAAAATGGCATCTAGCATCTAATGTAATGGCACTAGCATTACATTATTACCAATGTGAGGAAAAAAGCAAACAAATGTCACAGGTTAAATACAGTTATACATAAGTGTTTGCCACAGACCAAACAAGAACATGGCCTAGTGTAGTCTAGTGGCTGAACAACCTAATTCTATTAGGGTTGTGAGGAGGCTGGTGCCTATCTCAGCCAACACTGGGTGATGGCGGGGTGCACGCTGAACAGCTTTCCAGACCACTGCGTGGCAGATACACCCAACCACCACACCCACACCTAGGGACAATTTGGCACAACATCCCAATTCGGGTTCCTAAAGTATGTACTCAGAAACTGGCAAATGTCTTCACCGACATTTTAAACCTTTCCCTGAGGGAGATCCAAACAAAGTGAGCACTTTGCTTTCTATATTGATGGAGAGGAGGTAGAGAGGACCAACTTCACCTGTTCTGCAAAAGTCTCTTAGCAGGCGGAGAAGCCTCAAAAAAGCCTGTACTTCCTCGGGATGTTCCAACAAGCCCACCTACCCTGACCCCTACCTAACAGTAGAAGCTAATACTGATCACAAATAATATTACCCAAAGGGAGCATGCATAGGGAAAAAGCAGTGGGCCTAGAACAGAACCTTGTGGGACACCAAAGGTATCATTAGAATGTACAGAGAAATCACCATTTACAACTGATAACAGTTAAATAAGATCTAATCCAGGAGAGGGCTGCAACATCTTCTAATCTATCAAGGAGAATTGTCTGATCAGTTGTGTCAAAGGCTGAACTGAGGCCCAGTAACTCAAGCAGGGAGACACAGCCTTGGTCAGAGGCCATCAGTAGGCCATTCACCACTTGAATGTGTGCTGTCTTTGTTCTATGATGTGGCATAAATCCAGACTTATACATTTCATGAATATTATTCCCACATACATATGAACATAACTACAGATTTTTCACAGATCTTGGAGATAAAAAAGAGATTTGATAATGGTTCATAGTTGGTAGATCAGGTTGATGAATAAAATTATAAAAGGACTAGGTTTATTTAGTGCAACATACTCATTGAGTTTCATTTCCACATTTCTATAAAGTTACTCTTATACACCTTCCTCAATCATAGGTTACTATCATTAACTCCTGCATAAATGGTTATCTGAGAGAATCTGCACTTGCCTAAGAACCTAAGATAATTTGCTATGTCCGATGCTCTGGCTCCCAGCATACACCTGAGTAGTGCTGCAGATGTCCCTAAAAGACAAGCTTATTTCACGTGCCTTAAAATAGAGCTCCCTACAACCAGAGCTCTTTCAGGTTTGTCTCACTGAGGAGAAAGCAGGATGCTGTTGAATTCCTCTGCTTGCTGCCTTGAAGTAAAAAAAAAGCACTTTGGATCCATTATTATCAAAAGTTATGGCATTAACAAGCCTTGACAAACAGAATAAAGGAAAAATGACCTTGTGACCTTTAAAAAAAGGTGAAAGTGACCCATATACAATTCCAGTCAAGTCCTTTCTAAGAGGGACCTGTCCACCAAACAATTCCACACTACTGTCATCTGAGAGATAATTTCCTTTTAATGTTATGGCACTGCCAGACGGGTGGAGGGAACCCATTTCTATAGCTATTGCTTCGCTCACTTACAGCTAATAAAAATCTCCTAAACCAGTATTTGCCTTCACTTTTGGACAAGATGGCAAACGACTATTTTAGTTACTTTTTTGAATTACTGCATGACTAGTAAAAATACAGTACTGGAGTAACAACAACCCTGTACATGAGTTAATTTATTACAGGATTAAACATTTGCTACACTGTGATTTCACTCCATGATATCACTCTACCTGATCTGAGATGTGCATGCTTACCTTTGACTCAGACACAAATATGTATGTGGTGCAGATATTATTTGGAAGCGGGAGCTTGTGGAATACAAACTTCCTGCTGCTTATTCAAAGTTCTAGCATATGCTTTATGCATAGTGTTGGATTTTTATTAGATTTATGAAAAAGCTTTCTCGTCATGTCTCTTTATGTGTGACTCCCAAGTCACATCCTTTCTGCCTAAACCCCAGACATAATCGTAAGGGACAATTTGACTGACACTCCTAACAAACATAAGAAAATTCAGTGAGCTCGGCCAATAATGATACATTCGCATGTTCACATCTGGCCTCTAGTTTATTTAATGGCCTAATTCCCTGAGCCCCACATTTTCATTTTCTGCTCCACCTGAAACATATTCGGCATTTAAATGGAGTTAGGGTACCTGGTCTAGTTTTTCAGGGGTTATAAAAGCTTTTTGTTACAGCAGATGGAAGGCTTCTTGTGTTTCTTTTCTATTATCCAAGAACAAGAGTGCTAACACATTTGCAAACCTTTTCCTGCCAATATTGTTTGCTTGTAATTTACTGTTATAATCACTTTTGAACATTCAGATGGCTCAAAGGGCTGAATGAATTTCATGGCATATCTCCATTTCTATAGCACACACTGTGGTTCAGAACATAATCAAAGCATATATTAGTTGCAGTTAATATGATCGTATTATACATTAAAATCTTCATATAAGGGGTTATTTTCAACTGCACAGCAAATTAGGAATAAATGTATTTTGTTTTCAAATATAGACAACTTAAAATTGTTCCATGGTTACTCGGTGCATTTATTTTAAAACAGCCATAAAGTGAAAGTGAAAGTTTAAAGCAAATACTTCAACTCGTGGACGTCGGAAGCATTTGTAATATGGGGGGAGAATGTTGTGGAGGTCAGGGGGCTCATCCCCCAGAAAAAAAAATGTTAATGCAATCAATACCATTTCCTGTATTCTAGTGCAGCACAGCATATGTGGCATTTGTACACAAAATAAATGATGATTTGAGGGTGCACTATGGATTTGTAGTTTAAAAGTGAGCAGAGCTGAGAATGGTTCATCTACAAATGAAAGAAAAAGGTTCCATAAAATTCTGAGAAGACCATCTGCATCGCATTTTATTATAAACTGTCAGATACTTTTGACTTAGTATCTAACAAATTGTAATCATTTTCTTACCCACCCCCACCCCCAACTTTTACCACAAGAAATTTTGTGATTTGTGTCTCATGTTGGTGTGTATAGCAAAAAAAAAAAGTCGAATAAATAAATAAATAAATTATTGCTTTGGCAGACACTTTTATCCAAAGCATCTTATAAGAATAGGAAAAACAAAAAGCATCCCACATGATACCTGGTCAAAAAACACAATGTTTTCAGACCTTGATTAATGTATAAAAATCCAGAACACATTTAATTTTAAACATTCGTTCATTCATTCATTTAACCATTCATTCATTCATTTTGTGAACCGCTTAATCTTAATTAGGGTCTCATGGAGGCCAACTCAGACGACTCTCGGCGAGGGCAGAGTACACCCTGGAGAGCTCGCCAGGCCATCACAGGGCAGCAATTTTAAACAACATAATACTAATGTTAGAGCTTTGGTCGCGTTCAGAAATCAATATTTAATGAAATGACCCTGACATTTAATCACAGCTTTCATGTAGCACAGCATGCTCTTCAGAAGTTTTACATGTAGGGTGACGTTTTGCCTCTCCTGTTGAAAAAAATCAATCAGCTCAGCTTTAATGAATTGTAATAATTCATCTTTCTTTGAATCACAGTCTAATGAGACTCCTACCACCAGGATAATCAACCCCCTTTAAATGTCAATCAACAACCTAGGATGACATCAAGTGACCTAGAAAAGAATGGCAAATGACAGCTGGGGTTAAGTGCACTCCAAGCAAGGCAGGGTTATAATCATGCAAAGCTAGAAAAAAAAGTCCTTTATCAATAAAAGCACAGAAGAACCAGATCATAGGAATCTCTGGTCAGTCCAGTTTTCAGCTGATTCCATCAATTGGCTGTCTAATGGTTGGATGGAGACCTGGAGAGGAATACATGCCACAGTCAGTATGTTTGAATGCACAGTAACTCGAGCTATACTTTCCATGTTCTAATATACAAGAATGGGTTAGGATTTAATTAATTGTGCAAAGTATGGCTGACCCAAAATATAGACCCAAACTGACTAGATTTTGACTTGGACTGAATTACAGCTCTGTACATTTCATACATGCTGTACGTGTTCCTCCTGTACATGTATTGGCTATATATGTTTAACTACTGGTGGCACGGTGGCGCACTGGTTAACACGTCCTCCTCATAGCAAAAAGTCCTGGGCTCAGGTGTTTCTGTGTACAGATGTTCTCCCTGTGCTTGTGTGGGTTTCCTCCAGGTGCTCTGGTTTCCTCCCACAGTCCAAAAACATGCACAGTAGGCTAAGTAATTTGTATTTTATGGCTTCACCCAAATGAGGATGGGTTCCCTCCTGAGCCTGGTTCCTCTCAAGGTTTCTTCCTC
>JAOUQZ010043850.1:0-12392 GCA_028564935.1 Neosilurus hyrtlii | reverse complement strand
ACACACACACACACACACACACACACACACACACACACACACACACACACACACACACACACACACACAGAGCAGTGAGATATTGGGAATTAAAGTTTGATTTCATTGCCTGGTGGTTCCTAACCCTGGTCCTGGAGACCCCCCTGTCTGCACATTTTAGAGTTTTCTTGGTTCCCAGTGCACCTGATTTAACCAATTAGTTAATAAACAGCTCTTCATGACCTGAAGTGGGTGTGACAGTGCAATGAAAGGCTTAAACTGTGCAGGACA
This sequence comes from Neosilurus hyrtlii, assembly GCA_028564935.1. Taxonomy (NCBI): domain Eukaryota; kingdom Metazoa; phylum Chordata; class Actinopteri; order Siluriformes; family Plotosidae; genus Neosilurus; species Neosilurus hyrtlii. The sequence continues at coordinate 12,122 of JAOUQZ010043850.1, read as the reverse complement.
GGGGTCTTCAAAGACCAGGGTTGGGAACCTCAGGTCTAAGAAATGAATATTCTCATTAAAATAAAAATGCATGTGTGAAATGACTGGTGGAGAGAACGCACATGTTCACTGACATTTCACGTGTTATGGGTACTCCGACACATGCATGATCTGTCTAACTTTAGACACAGTAAGAAGGTCCTGGGTTCGATTCCCAGGCTTGGGCGTTTCTGTGTGGAGTTTGCATGTTCTTCCTGTGCTTGCGTGGGTTTCCTCCGGGTACTCTTGTGTCCTCCAACAGCTCGAAGGCATGCAAAGTTCTAAATTGGCTGTGAATGTGAATGGTTGAGTGTGTGTTGCCATGCAAAGGTCTGATGAGCTGTTCAGGGTGTTCCCCACCTTTGTCCAGAGACATTTGAGACAGGCACAGCCTCCCTATGTCCCTAGTGATTTAGCAAATGTGTGAATCAAACCGCTAAACATTTCATACCACTGTTATCAACAACCTTATCAAAATGTCCATGTATATTAGGTTAATGCATATTATTTACAATGTTTTATGATTTTTAATTGCTATATTCCTGCACAAGTATATTTGAAGTATGTTGTTTATTTACATTTTATCTGTGTAAGTTTATATACTTTATATATTTATTTGTATAGATTTTACCGTACTTCTATCTCAGCATTAAGAGTGTCACACCCTTATCCAATTTCTGCAGCATTTCAGGACCTACTACATTTTCCAACAAGCCTTGCACCTACCCCAGTCACATGACTCACAGATGAGTCACATGTTCTCACAGAACACCTGTTCAGCATCTACCTGATTACCAATACCATATAAGGACTCCCTGTGCATTATTGCTTTGTATCACTCATTGCCTTTCTACCAAGCCTAAGTTATCCTGATTGTGTATATGTGCATGACCCAGTTTGGTTTCTCATAGATGATACCTGCCTAGCTTTTGACGTTGTGTTTTTTTTTTTCATTTATGATTTCTTCCCTCATGACAAATAGCCGTAGGTGCTAATATGAAATTAAACAAAATGACCTATCGTCAGCCTCCTGATGAAACCTGCTATCTCCATTTTTTACTTTATTTTTACAGGAATGATGAAATCAAAATAAAAGTATAATTAATGATCATACAGTGTATATATTTTTTCCAAGAAGACTCAGACCACATTTTGACCATAAATGGACATAGCAGGTTTCACCCCCGAGCCGCCGCTATGTGTTTCCTGCTACATTCAGAATTCAATTCAAAGGCTCAGTGGATGTCACTGAATAGTCCCCTCAGTACTCTGTCTTAAGGACAATTCAGTGACATCCACCAAGCGTGAGGTGAACTGTTACCTCCAACAGGTTTAGTAGTTAGTTTATTTGTCTGTTTGTATTTGTGCAAGATAACTTGTTAAGCTGTGCACAGATTTGGATGATGTTTTTTCTCAAATAGGATTTAGTCCAAGTTACAAACCATTCCAATTTTAAAGTGATTATTGCATGGGATCAAATTTTGAAAATAGTTCTCAAATTCTGAAAAAATGCAGATTTTATTACATGTACAAAAATGCTTATCAGATGCCCACTAGAGGGGGACATTTCATTATAACTATGCCAAGTTATAATAATACATTTGTGCCTGGTTGAGGTACGTTCTCTACTCTCTTTCCTCATGCGTGCACTTCTAGTTGCTAATTACAGTTTAGCTACCACCAGAAATACAGTTTGTTGTATTAAATAGCAATAGCTGTTGCCAATTAACCAAATTAGTTGTAAAAAATTCCCTCAGCGGTTTCCTTTTAGTACCACTTACTTTTCCAGCCTTTTGTTGCTCCGTCCCAAATTTTGTGTCCCAAGTAATGTGTTGCCATCATCAATATATTTTTTGAAATAGTAAAATGTCTGGCTGTCAACATTTAATATGTTTTCTATATTATATTATTTACAAAATGTGGGTTTGTTTATTAGTGTGAATACATTTCAAGTAAATTAAAAACCGTAAATTAAACAGTAAATTAAACTGTTTTATACTGTATGTGTGTCAATTTAATGAATAGTCAAATTATTCATTTGCGTCATTAGCAACTTTTTTGAGCAAATTTTTAGCTACTTCCCCTTGAAAACCATTAAAAGTACAGTATTGTCACTGATGTAGGTATGACATATAAGTTGGCATGTTTTTCTTCGAAAGTCTTTCAGAAATGGGACAAGTCTGAGGTGCTGATGGCTATATTTACACTCAGAAAATAACAAAACTGTGAGAGCAGAGTGTTACAGTGCTATTCTGTTCTGCATCACACTACAATCACTGAATGTGTGAAGAGGCTATTCAGTGATTCAGCTGTAGCTACTGTATGTTACAGTAGGAAATCATTCTTATAAATAGCATGACTCTGGTTCCTGTATGCTGTGGGTCCTGAATGGAACAACTGGACATTTACTCTGTCAACAACACATGATGGGCTTTAATTATGTTGATGCTGGAGCCATTTCTGGTTGCAGGACCCTAAGAATATACTGGATCAAGTGTTGTGCTTTGTAGGCATGAGCGGCGCTTTCCTCTTTCCTGTCAAAGAAATGCTAGCCAATTACAGGCGTCTTGCAATTATCTCGCCTATACTTGCACAGACATTACTGACTCTTCCATATAATAAACATTATATTAATATTGAAATGTCGGTCGCATCCAGCAAGATATTATTACCAAGCAATTATATTCTCAAGTAATGTAAGCTAGCTAGCAACACATTGGTCAACGTCTAACAGGCACATGAAACAAGCAAGGTCAAATGCTAACATCACTCACTCACTTGCCCAACCACTTAATCCTCTTAGTGTCACGGGAAAGCCGAAGCCTGTCTCAGCCAACACTGGGTGAAGGCTCACACCTAGGGGCAATTGGAAAACAGTCTTATGTGCATGGCTTTGGACTGTGGGAGGAAACCGGAGTACCTGGAGGAAACCCACACAAGCATGGGCAGAACATGCAAACTCCACACAGGATCTTCTTGCTGTAAGGCTAACCACTGTGCCATCCTGCCACCCGATTAGGTCAACTGGCTCCTCTACATTTCTCCAAAGATGTGAATGGTTGTATTAGCTCTGTGTTAGCTTTGCAATGGATTGGGGACTGGTTCAGGGTGTACTCAGTGTCCCAGTCAAAGTCAGCTGGATTTGGTTCCATCCTCCCCTGCAGCCCTGTTTGATATGCAGTACAAAATATGGATGGATGGATGGCTTAAGTTATATTAGCTTTATCTCTTACTGACAACTTTAAAATTACATTTTTGTATGCTGCATGATAGGTGGAACCAAAGAAATAGAAGAAAGAACAGACAGAAAAAGTCAGAATGACACAGAGACTGGAATCAAGTTTTCTTTTTTTTTAATCATTTTATGAGTCAGTAGAGACAACAAACATGCCCAGAACAGAAGAACCACACTCTGTGTTAATCATAGCAGCACTGATTAACTCCAAACCAAGAGAAACTGTAATTCCCAAAATTAAATACACACTGTGAAATGGATGTTCCTTTGTGATACCCCAATTTGCATTGAAATGAGTTCCTACCAAGACACCGAATGCAGGGGTTTGTTCTGTCTGTAATCTACAGGAACAGATAAGTTTACTCTAATGCCTATTTTAAATATTATATATTCATTTATTCACTCTTTTGTCAAACTGCTTAATCCCACTAGGGCCGCAGGGAGTCTGAAGCCTATCTCAACCAACTCTGGGCAAAGGCGGGGTACACCTAAAACAGGGCAACACACACAATCATGCACAATCACACCTAGGGGAACTACGTCACCATGCCACCCTCAGAGACGGTTGAGAAGGGATATTTCCATATTTCATGTTCTGCACTTCCACTGATTACCAGAGAGGATTACAGCCATTCACATTCACACTTGGGGGGGCAATTTAGAACAGCTAATTAGTCTCATGTGCATGTCTTTGGACTGTGGGAGGAAGCCAGGAGTACCCGGAGGGAACCCATGCAAGCACAGGGAGAGACAGAAACATCCGAGCCCGGATCACACCCTCGATTGTCTTGCGATGAGGTGGATGTGCTAAGCACTATGCAAATATACAGTTAGACTGATTTTGTATTAAATTGATTTAGATTATCAAAGTGTATAAGTGAACTCGGTTCTTTATTGTCTGCCTCTTCGTTGCAAATAGGAAATATTAGCCAACATTTTAAAATAGCAAAACTTATTAAATTGGTATTAGTCACAGCCCCAGTGCATATATATACAGACTCTCAGAGACATAGAGAAAGAGAGAGGGGGAGAGAGAGAGAGGGAGAGAGAGAGATGACAAGAGCTGAAAGAGTTTTGCTATGTTTAAGTGATCTCAGAAAACCTGAGGCATTTCATGAAATATTCATCATTTTCTGTACCACATACAGTGTCTGAAAACTGCAGTATCACACTATGTGTTTCTCTTCCTGCACATTCTCACTGAAATCATTATGTATGTTTCTTTCAGATGTTTGAACCTCTGTCCAGATACATGCACTTGACCCACAGATCAAAAAGATGCTCTCATCACTCACAGATGACTCGGGTTCATAAACAAGGGCGAAAGAATGCTATACAGACCTGCAAGTTCTGATTCTGTCTTTCTTTCTTACTTTCTCTTTCTCTCTCTCTCTCTTTATTTGTCTCTTTTGCTCTGCCTTTGCCTTTCTTTCTTTATCACCTCCTCTTTTTTGTCACTATGTCTCCTAGCTTGTTTGTCCATCTCTAGCTAATACCCCCTTTTCTTAGTGTCTTTTCTTTTTCATTCTCACTTCTGCTCCTTTTTATTTTCCTTATGTGATGTAACTGCATATTAGCAGTTCAATAATGTGTGAATAAAGCAGCACTACTATCTAAAATGGTAACAATAATGTAGTAACAGAATAATAACTGCAGAAATACCCATTAAAATAATCATAGCGACTCAGATTCTCAGGTACTTTCTTTTATCTTTCTTTCTCAATCTCAGCCGACCCTGTGCAAAGGCGGCGTACACCCTGCAAAGCTCGCCAGGTCATTGCAAGGCCAACACACATACACCCATTCACACCTTCACCCAGGTGCAATTAAGCCCACTGTGCATGTTTTTGGACTGTGGGAGGAAACCGGAATACCCAGAGGAAACCCACGCAAGCACAGAACATACAAACTCTACACAGAAACACCCGGGCCTGGAAATTGAACCCATACCTTCTTGCTGTTAGGCGGACATGCTAACTACTGCGACATCGTGCTGCCTTGTAATCGAAATTTTGCATTTTATTCTTTTTTACGTTAAGAAAAGCTTCACCACTGTGGGCAGATAGACACCTTTCTGTCTCTGTTTCTTTTAAAAGGTAAGAACCTTGAACTTGCAGGAGAAATTGTACCAAGAGAAAGTAAGAGCCTTTAGGGGTCTGGACGAAACACATCACAAGAGATGGAAAGGGTGCCACAGATGTACACAGAACACACAAAAATTGTGAAGTAAACCAGTCCTACTGATTTATTCTGCCTTATACTTTCACAGTAGGAAGAACTGGATGCATCATCAGTCAGACATATTGCTCTCATGAGGGACAGATTTGATGTTTGTCTTGCCTTCTTGCTATGGGTTTAGCTCACGGACACTCTGGGACAAGCTCATAAATGCCAGAAACTGGTCAACATGTGCATTTTTTAGTTAGTCACCTGCTAGTTTTTTAAAGTTTGCATCACTACAAACTACCCCAGCGATGTTCTGGCGAGCTGTTCAGGGTGTATCCCAACTTGTACCCAAGTGCCAGCTGAAATGGGCTCAACCTCCCCGCGACTCAAAAAAGATTAAGCGGTTCTGCAAATGATGATTACTACAAACTACACCGGAACTCAACACCCCTCTTGTCGCTCAAGTTTCACAGGCATTAACATCATAAACAGAAATAAAGGAACGAGATCTCTGCTCTGCCTATTTCAAAATTGCCTCTAGGTGTGAGTATGAATGGTTATGTGTGTGTGGGCCCTGCAATGGACTGGTGAGCTGTTCAGGGTGTACTCCTTCTTTGCCAAGAGTTGGTTGAGATAGGCTCCAGCCTCCCCATGACCCTAGTAGGATCAAGCAGTTTGGCAAATAGATAGATGGATGATACTACTACTGAATGTAAGAGTAAAAATGATTTAGTTACTATAACGCTTACCGCTTATGAGTCAATAAGGTGAAAAGAACATTATCCAAATAAAAATGAATCATGTTTCAAAGTAAGAAACATACAGGTACACTTTTATTTTGGTGTATTCTGAATAACTATATGAATTTAGCCTTAGCTCTTTGGCTCCCCTGCTTTAGCATGGTGTTGCAGAGCCCACTACTTCCTCTTCATCTTCTTCCTTTTGATCTGGAGTCAGATAGGGGCCGGGTGCAATGTAAGCTGGGTGGGAATATTCTAAAACTCATATGGGAATATTCCACAAAAATCTTCAAAGTTAGCATGTTCATTCATGACTTTTGTGGGTTTCCTCTGGGTACTCTGGTTTCCTCCTACAGTCCAAAGACATGCACATTATGCTAACTGGTTGTTCCAAATTGCCCCTAGGTGTGAGTGTGAATGCTTTTGTGTGTGTTGCCCTGCAATGGTCTGGTGAGCTGTTCAGTGTGTTCCCCGCCCTCACCCAGTGTTGGCTGAAATAGGCTCCAGCCTCCCTGTGGCCCTAGAAGGATTAAGCAGTTCGGCAAATGAGTGAGTGAGAAATACTAATTATTATTATTTTTTTATTATAAACAAAGGGAGTTAAGGAGTTGGATAATGATAATAATACTGACTCAAGCAGGTCATAGTTCCTTTGTTTTAAAGTGCCAGAGAGTTAATGATAAAAGACACCGTAGGCTGATGTATTTTTATTCCAAATATTGTTGTGTCCAGTTATTTATTCCTGGTGCTTATTCAGTGTAAAGGTCAGCTATGTCAGAAGAAGCTGAGCTATTCATAGATTTAAAAACAGTTAGAAGTATTGCGAAATTTGACTGGAAGCCAGTGAAGATAAGTTAATTTCAGGAGTGATGTGTTCAAATCTTTTTGTTTAGTTAGTATTCTGGCTACAACAGTATTGTGCAGGAAGTGTATTTCAGTAATGTAGTCTATAAGAAATTAAAGCATGAACCAGCACAAGGAGGAATTCCAGCTGAGATAAGAAGCTCCTAACATTAATTGTATATCTAAGGGGGCAACCATGGCCTAATGGTTATAGAAGCAGGTTTGGGACAGAAAGGTTGCTGGTTCGATTCCTGGACCAGCAGAAAAAATGTGTGCTTTCCTTCCTCCACCTTCATGGCTGAAGTGCCCCTGAGCAAAGCACCTAACCCCAACTGCTCTCAGAGTGCCGCAATGTGGCAAAATTTAATGTGGAGTTAAATTTCCCTTTCAGGAAAAGAAAATAAAAAAAAATATCCGAATTAATAATACAAATATTGTAAAGGCCTAAAAGCAGAGCTCCCGATAGATATCTATTGATAGGTGTCTGAAACTGATGTTATAAGAATAAGCTCCTTTGAGGATGAAGTAAATAAATCAGTCTCTTCAGTGTTTCCCCGAATTCGTTCTGAGGCAAAAGTAGGAAAAGTAATTACTTTTAACTATTGAGTTCTTTGAGCCAACCAATGCAATTGGTGTGTTTTTGCACTAACCATGGATAGGAAAAATTGGGACAAGCCACTGTGAAGCCAGTCAGCGGACACGGGACACCCATTGAAAGCACCCATAGTGGAGCTCCACTAAAAGACAGTCTAGGAGATTTTGCCAATCTCAAAATGTTTTTCTCACATGGGAATTAATAACAAGTAAATTTCTGTTTTGTTCTGATTTAGCTGCAAAAAATTTTTGACCACCCCAATTTTAATATCAATGCACTGGATAATCCACCGGACTAAGGTTTCTGGTCAAACATATGAGAAATGAAACACTGTACTGCTGAATGGTGGACCCAAGTGGGAGCATATACAAATTAAACAACAGTGATAATTTTGTATGTCGGAATAACGGGTAACGATATTGGAGTAACGTGAAACGTTTGATGTCAAAACAATATACTTTTCACATTCTCACACAATACTGATTTTCTTTTTTTTTTTTTATCTGACAGGCTGAAATAAGCTGCCATATGTAACACATGTCCTCTCATGGATCGTTGCTCTATCGAGCATAAGGACTTGAAATTTTGCACTTATTACTATTCATGCACATCTGTTTCCAGTCTTGCTCCAGCTTTTGTCCTAGTGACAAGTTTGAACCTTTGGCCCTTAGCCTTCTGAATGACATTGTGGATTTGACTTGGTCTGATCTCATTATCAAATTTACCCTTGCCTAATGTACTCTGTTTGCTGATTTCCTGACCCTGTCTGCTATTTTTACTTGGAGCTCCCTTCATCTTATAGATTTTCTGCTTTGATCTTTTTAGCTCCGGTGTTGGCAGGGTAGGCAGGTTATGTATTCAGAAGCATTTGTTTGTTTGGTTTGTGCATTTGCCATTTAGCCGGATTACACAAAAACCGCTGAACCGATTTTTAGCAGATTTGGTGAAGGGACAGGGGATGGGACTGGCAAGAACCTGTAAGATTTTGGAGCAGATCCAATACCTTAAAAAGACATGACATTTTGGAGGATTTCCCTGCATGGGATCATGCAAAAATTTAAAAATCCCCAAATCCCCCAAAAATGCCTATTCTTTAATATGCATCAAAATGAGATGCCCACTAGGGGGGGACATTACATTATAAATATGCCAAGCTATAATAATCCGGTTGTGCCTGGCAGTGGTACCTTGCACTCTGTAAGTGCTGCTTTAGTTTATATATGAAAACTGAAAATGGGTGAAATGGCTACTGCTAAATTCATCCACTCTCACTCACTGTTTCTCTCTCTTTCTCTCTCTCTCTCTCTCACCCACACTCACTCACACTATCTCTACTATGGTATATAATGGATCAAAGTACCATTGAAAAGAACACCACCACACACACAGGTCTCTGTGCAAATATTTCGATAGTAGCCTGGAAGTTACTGACTCATAGGAATGACTGCTTGAAAGATTCGCATGCTCAATAATTTATTTGTTGCATGAAATATGTATTGGGCATCAGCTCCTGTGGAAAACTGTGCATGGTTTCAAAGTTAAAAGCTAAAAAAACAAAACTGTGTGATTTATTCAAGAGAGTAGTTCAGCCACCCTTGCTGAAAATTCACGCAGAATGTTCAGGGGTTTGATGCAGAGACAGGCATATTACAGCAGGTAGTAAATGTGTAATTGAATATTATAAGAGGTTGACATTGAAGAGTGATTAATATATGATAAGTGTACAAATTACCACGCTCACTCACACACTCATTCATTTGCCAAACCCTTTAATCCTACTAGGTTCACGGGGAGGCTAAGGTCTATCTAAGCTGACACGGGGTGAAGGCGGGGTACTCCCTGAACAACTCACCAGACCATTGTAGGGTGACATTAATACACACACGACCATTTATACACACCCTCACAACTGGGGCAATTGGAACAGCCAATTAGCCTAAAGTGCATGTCTTCGGACTGTGGGAGGAAACTGGTGTACCCAGAGGAAATCCATGCAAGCACAGTAAGAGCATGCAGACTCCAAACAGAAATGCCCACGTGGAGCCCAGGATTCAAACCTTGGACCTTCTTGCTATAAGGCAGACGTGCTAACCACTACGCTACTGTGCCGCCATGACAAATGACCATCAGGTCTTTAAGTAATTGCTGAAATTCCAGACTGAGTCTCTTCTTTGCTATTATGATAATATTCACTTTTCTGGGAAGGCTTTCTACTAGAATTTGGAATATGAGTGTGGGGATTTATTGATTCAAGCATAAGAGCGTTTAGGGAAATTAGGCAATGAGGTTGGATGAGGGGGGTCTGGCAAGCAGTCTCGGTTTAATTTCCTTTTTTCACACATGTCCTTATAGACAGAACTGTCATGCTGGAACAGTTTTAGACCACACTTTACTTTCACTGCTCCCTGTCACATGACTTTGGACACATGACTCATGTTACATGCTCACAGCAGACCTGGCTCACATTCCACTGATACCACTGATCCCATTCCCTGCTTTTAAAAGGACTCTGTTTTGTCATGAGGACGGCACAGTGGCGGAGTGGTTAGCAGCAAGTAGGTCCTGGGTTTGAGTCCTGGGCTCTGGTGTGTCTGTGTGGAGTTTGCATTTTTCCCTGTGCTTGTGTGGGTTTCCTCTGAGTACTCTGGTTGATCAGGGTGCACCCCGCCTTCGTGACCCTAGTAGTTTTACCATTTAATGGTTTGGCAAATGAGTGAGTAAAATAGAGAGTGACTTGTCATGCCCATTGCGAAGTATTAAAGCTGTATAATTTGTAGGTATACTGAGCCTTAGTAGTTCTGATTGAATTTTCTGTACATGACTCTGTTTGTTTCACTATTTGCCGATTTCCTGCCTGCCTTGTCTTGCCTTGTCTACCCTGATCCTGGGTCATCTTTAATGTCCTGTCCCTCTGATCATTTAGCCTCTACCAGTCCTGTATTTATGACATTTAAACTGTGGTTAAGATTGTCTGCCTGGTTTGCATCATTGCATCCCATTATCTGCAACTGCATCCACACTCTCTCCAGACATAATGTGACATAGTCAATGAAGATTTAGGCGTTTATTTAAATAATTAATATTTTTTTTCTCTCAATTTATGATTAATTAATTTATTTTTAATTAGTAATGATTTGAAACTCATTCAGAGTTTAGTACTACATGGAAACCTAAGAAAAGTGTGCTCTATATACTACATGGAAACTTGAAAAAGCACGCTAAATTAAGATGTTTATATGTATTTATTTATTTATTTATATTTATTTATTTTGTGACAATGATCACACCACCCGCTCTGACCACAACAAACTGTGAGTTTTTGTTTGCCATTTTGATTCAAGCATTATCCACTTGGGATAACGTCCCATCAAGTTATCCATTCCTGTGCAGCATATACTAAATGCTGTTATAGTTTGCTGCTTGATGGTGTACCCCACCTTTGCCCATTGTCGGCTGAGATAGTCTCCGGCCTATTAGAAGTAAGTGGTTCAGCAAATGAGTGATTGAGTTTACAAGACATTCATAGTTCTAAACTTTTTTTCTTTTTATAAAGTAGCATCAGTCCAGTAATTAATAAACAGTTGTGTTGTAGCTGATTGACTGCCCTTGAGTTCAGGGGAATATGGGTACACATTTAATTTTTTGCAGAGCTGCTTTTTTTAACTGCTTACCGTCTGTCCAGCTGTTCTTCCGGTCACAATTCTAAGCTTTATCTTCTCCTTGCTGTATCATTATTGTGGTACAAAGGATTAATGTCCATAAACTGAGGCTCTGAAGAAAGAATTTTGATGCTTTGTGGGTTTTTTCTTTCTTTTAAAAAGCATCAAAGCGTTTAAACGTTATTTATTTAGAATGTGTTTCCATTTGTTTCTGTTCTATTTTCTCAAGCAAATTTGTATTACAGTAGTCCATAATATAGCCACTTTTTCATAAATGTTTAGTTTGATGTGAAAGTCGCAATGGCTCATTTGTTTAGAAACCCGATTTTAAGTTTTAAACTTGATTCTGGTCTGTTATTATGGGTTTTGTTGGTGTGTAATTAAATAAAGTCTCAGATTTTATACTGTGTCAATATTATTGTGAAATTGAAACACTAAATATTGATGTGAGACTCCCACACACAGGATGAGAAAACAGTGAATTCAGCTGGAGAATATAAGCTGTGTATTATCTCTCAGTTATCTCACTCTTGATCAAATGTGTGACTGAAAAACAATGTAGGGAGTGAAGATATCTCTGGTTTCAGATCTGTGTGTGTGTGTGTGTGTGTGTGTGTGTGTGTGAGAGAGAGAGAGAGAGAGAGAGAGAGAGAGAGACTGTGATTTTAATGTCTTCAGATACACACCCAGTTTGGAGCACACTGACCTCTTAATACTAAGCCTGGCACTGGAACAACAAATCACAACCTCAGTGCACTCAGTGCTGTGGCTCATTAGTGGGGCAGGCAGGCAGACACACACACACACACACACACACACACACACACACACACACACACACACACACACACACACACACACACACA
>JAOUQZ010043849.1:0-12394 GCA_028564935.1 Neosilurus hyrtlii | reverse complement strand
CACACACACACACACACACACACACACACACACACACACACACACACACACACACACACACACACACACACTTTTGGGAGAGTACACAAACACAACCGCACTCCTGCCCTTTAGTGTGCATGCACTTTCTGAGTAGTGCTAAGCAGATTAAATAGTTCCTCTTATATTACCAAACTTTCTGTGCCTCAGCTTGTGTTTCTACTAAAAAGGTCGATGAATGACTGCGTTCTACAGAATGATGACAAATCACACACAAAAAAGACATTAAAAAATGACTACGTCTGAACGTTTCATTCGACAGAGAAAGCTTCTGCTTGTCTGAGCCGCTCCTTGTTTATTACGCCAATAACAACACGAGGCAAAAGTCGAGAATGTGTTCTAATGTATTATACGGTACGCTACACACTGCCGAACTGTGACACAAAACACAGGAACACCTACAGTTTTCCCCTTATACCGACTTTCAGCACCTTACATAAACACTCTAGACATCCATAATGTAAACGTAAAAATAATATTACATAGGTGTAGTTAGTGCACAATATACTCGGTATGCATTAAACAGTCATAATATACTCTGCATGCATTAAACAGTAGTCAAAAGTGACCCGGATGACACTATGCTTACAACACCGCATAATTTAGCTGGAACCTCTAAATAACTGAAGAAGATGAAGAATTCCCCCAAAATGGCAAAGGGACCACTTTACAAATTTCAGCTGTTGCCAAAATTGTTCTTATGTTATTATGTTATTATATTATTGCTTTTACACGGGCACTTGCGCCGGAATGTTGACCTGCCTGCAGAAAAACAATTTGCTCTGGAACAACTTGACACCGGTGGGCGCAAGTTTGTCCGCTTCTCAAACCTCTTGTTTCGAGGACAACTTGCCGTCTGATCACAACCGGAGTCGAGTAGGAGGGTTTTTTTTTTTTAGCCATGCGCAGTAACATCCATTTATTAGGGTTATTAGGTCTTTTTGCAGACTCACTCACTCAATTGCAAAACCGTTTAAATCATATTAGGGTCACGGGCATGCTGGAGGCAGACCATTGTCAGGCCAACACATATACACACACACACGCTCACTCACACCTAGGGGTAATTTGGAACAGCCAATTACCCTAATGTGCATGTCTTTGGCCTGCGAGAGGAAGCCTGAGGAAACCCACACAAGTACGGGGAGACATGCTAACCAATACGCCACCTAATAAACTAATAGTTATTAAATTGACCTTATGGACAGATGGTGAGTGTTTCAGTATGAACTCAAGATCAAGAACTAATCATAAATGGACAGAAAATTTTGTAATAATGTTAAAATGATCTTGTCTTGTAATTACACAAAAAGATCACGAAATAACACATTACAAATCTACACCAATATCACAAGATATTAAAAGAATTCTTTAATATTCCTATTGATAGATTTCTTCAAGGTCTCATCCGTTCTGGTCTCAAACAGTTGGTCGGGGGTCTGTTGCTGGTATTTTTGTTACTCATGAGAATTTAGTTCTTGTGAGCGGCTTTGTTGGCCTGAAATGGAAACACCATAAATGCAGTTTAATATTTATGGGTGGCACGGTGTAGTGGTTGGCACGTCTGTCTCACAGTGAGAAGGTCGATTCCTGGGCTCTGACATTTCTGTGTGGAGTTTGCACGTTCTAGACGCGCTTATATACAGTAGGTTACATCTGGGTACTCCGGTTTCCTCTCACAGTCCAAATTGACACTAGGTGTGAATGTGAGTGTGAATGGTTGTGTGTTTGTGTGTCGACCTGCGATGGTCTGGTGGGCTGTTCAGGGTGTCTCGTGCCTTTGTCCAGTGTCATGAGTAAGCAAGAGAGTTTAATTTAACAGGGATAATGTTAAACATTTTTAGTCATAGGGGATAACGATCAGGTTTCGCTTTTAACTTCTTTACAAAAAAAATGTACAAAAATCAGAGTCCTTTCTCCTTCACCAGTTTCCATGTTATAATAAATGAGAAATACAATATAGGAAGTGGAACCCAAAGTCCAGGAAATGTAATACAAAGATACGGTTGCTTTGATTTATAGGGGAAAATACTCTTGGCTGGTCAGCGATCTATGAGACTGTGCAGGAAACATAATGATCTCTGAACACATTAAAAGACTAAAGCTCTGCTGCACTCGCTTCTCTTTAAGCAGTGTTAAAGCCCTAAGTGTCACTTGCATGACTACCTGCAGGTGTCTTAATGACCCTGCAATAACTGATAAGCAAAGAGGAATCTGCTGATGAAAGGGGTTTAGAGTTGCTTTGAAAAAGAAAAAAAACCTGGATGCCAAAGATTCATTCTAAAGTTTAACCGAAAAGTTATTCTTTTAGGTGAAAACAACTTGATGTAGACTTCTGACAAGCCAGTGAGTAATAATTCAGCACTGTACACTTATGCATGCATGCATGCAGGTATTATTTTACAAAATAAAAGTCCCCCATCCCCCACCACCAAAAAAAACCCAAACAAACAAATATATAAACAAATAAATAAATAAATAAAAAAGGACACCCTCGTTTCTTGTGTGTTCGTGATGAAAACACACACGAAGCCCTCGGTGTGTTGTTATATCATTGGGTGCTGTGTCACATCCTGTAGCTACCTTTTGGTAGGCTCGCGCTGGACTGCATAGTAAATAAAAACACCAGAGTACATACCCGCGCGCGCTTAACGGAATAAACACATCCACGGCGGGATTATATTCGTTTTTCTGCCGCAAACGCGCTGAAACCGACTCCTCTTTCTGCTTCTTTTATATATATTCTTCGTCCCCTGGTCCGTGTTTATGTGTGTTTTTGCTTCCTGGTTTAGGTGGTTCATCAGAGCTTTGCATGGGGGCGGGGCGGAACCTGCTCGCGCGAGTCAGAACACGCCGTCTCTATAGCGACCTTATCGCTGGCATGAATCGCGCGCATGCGCAGTGACGCATTCCAGCACGCACGCTGTAATGTTCATATGCTGTAAGGTTTCCCTTGTAAACTTTTAAACACTGAGTGTGGGTGGGTGGAGGGGGGTATGATTTCCTAATATTGTGGACACATATATCACGTGTGTATGCGTGTTGAAACGTGGTTCTTTCTTTTAATCATTGGTTTAATAGTTCATTCATTCATTTATTCATTCATTCATAAGCACTTTATCCTCGGATTGTGATTGGTCCAGGGGCACAGAGGGAAAATTATAGGAGTATAATATTGTTAGGGTAGTCACTAGGGCCGTGTTAAATCAGCCAGTGGAAACGTGTTTAAAATGACAAAACCTCTCTCACACACACACACACACACACACACACACACACACACACACACACACACACACACACCTTCCTGCAGCATGAAAAGGTAGCAATGCTACTCACTGCACCACTATGCAACCCTCATATGACTATGTAAATATTGTGATCAGGCATGAAAGTGCACCCCATAATGCTGTGATATAAATTTAATGTGACATTAAAGGAAGTAATTAAAAATAAATAAATGCATAAACAAGCCACACGCTCTACTTAAATAGAATAGAAACTGAAATTAAAAAAAGAAGTTCCCTGGGTCCAAGGTCAAATTAAAATTTATTTGTCACATACAAATTATACACAGTACAATATGTAGTGAAATGCTTAGTCTGGCTCAGCGAGGGCATTTCTGTGTGGAGTGTTCTGGTTTTCCCGGTGCGTGAATGGGTTTCCTTCGAGCACCTCGGTTTCCTCCCATAGTTCAAAGACATGCACGTTATTTTTTTTTAAATACTGTATTAATCCTCCAAGGGAAATTATTGCCTGTGCATTTAACCCATCCAAAGTGAGCACACACACACACGTAAACAATGAGCACACACACTTGGAGCACTGGGCTGCAACACACATCAGGGAGCCCGGAGAGCAGTCAGGGATTAGGTACTCTGCTCAAGGGCACTTCAGCCATGAAGGTGGAGGAAGGGAAGGTGCAGCTCATGCCTCCCACCACCACACATTTTTCCGAATGACCTTTGCGACCTTTTGGTCCCAAAGCACATAGCGTGAGTGTGAATGGTTGTGTGTATTGGCACTGTGATGGACTGGCGGGCGATGCTGGGTGTACCCATCCGTTGACCAGAGTCAGCGGTTCGAATGAATTGAGTGAAAGTGAATGAGAGTACAGCTGCCTCGCTTCACTCTGGTCCAGCTGCAGGCAGGTCAAGGCTCTAAGGATTTTTTTTTGTTGTTTTGGCTAAAAACCTGCCAGGAGTGTTGGCTAGACAGCAGTACATGTTAGACTTCAAGTAACATCAGTATAAAAATGTCAATTTAAAACATAATTTGGGGCGGCACAGTGGCGCAGTAGTTAGCAAGAAGGTCCTGGGTTCGAGTCCAAATACATGCACGGTAGGCTAATTGGTTGTTCCAAATCGTCCCTAGGTGTGAGTGTGAGTAGGAATGGTTGTATGCGTGTTGCCCTGCAGTGGTCTGGCAGGCTGTTCAGGGTGTACCTTTGCCCAGAGTCGACTGAGAGAGGCACCAACCTCTCCCAATAAGTGACCCTAATTAGAATTAAGTTAGAAAATGAATGAATGGATGAACATTATGCATTTTAGTGAGTAATGGAAAAGTCCCTAAGAGGTGATTCCGACCCCCCCCCCTTTTTCTCCCCTAATTTAGTCGTATCCAATTCCCACCCATCAACTGTTTGCCTTCCCTGTCACACGACCATTACCGACCATGGAGGGGTGTAAGCAAGCACATGCCCCCTTCGTGACATGCGACGCTGCCGCCCGCCTCTTTTCGAACAGCTGCGCATGCGTATTTGGGGGCGGCCTAACACACTCAGAGGGAAAGCGCTATCCGCCCCCTCGTACGAATGAGCTCACAGACGCCCATGATTGGCTGATGATCGCTGTGAGTGACAGGGAAGTGAGCGTATGCCATCCCTCACTTCCGTGAGAGCTCGGCCAATTAGCTCCCATGGGCTCCCGGTCACGGATGGCTGTGGCATCAACCCGGATTTGAACTTGCGATCTCTGGGTTGTCGAAAAAAGTGAGTTTTAAGCGTGTTCTTTATCAGAGACACTGTGTCATGGTTTCCTCCCGCCTTACTCCACATTTAAGCTTCATGTATGTAAATGTGCAGAATGTTATACAGTTTATTAATAAACCAGGCAACGATATCCAAAACACAATCCTATGTCACATTCAAACAGGCACATGTCAAACGATCAGGCAGACCGTTCATTAAAGGTAAGGCAGAGACTAGAGTCAGGACACAGGAAGCAGGCAAGGTACATACACGAACAGGCTGAATCACAGGCAAGGAACAAGAGTAAGAACAAGGACTCATGGGATATACATGGGATAGAAATATAATGCTTTGTGCTGTGTAATGGTCCGTACGTGTATTTATGGTTCTGAATATTCCACCTGATTACCTGTGTACCTCTGCTTGCTTATCCTTCCATGACGTGTTGTAGTTCTTCCGCCTTAGAAACCCGGAAAGGCTCTGAACGAGGTTCAGGAAGACGGGAGGAAACACTGCTTATACTGTGAGTTACATTTTATTAATTAAATTAAGTTGTAGGAAAAGGCAGTGGTGGCCCGTTGGTAGGGCATTGGCTTACTGATCCGATGGTCAGTGGTTCGAGCCCCACTATCACAGAGTTGTCAGTGCTGTCCCTCCAGTGCCGCTAACTGTGTTATCAAAGGCCAGCCATGTCTCTCGCTGTCTGTGGTGAGAGGCATGTAAAGAGTAGACCTTAGGGTTGCTGTCGGGCATGTTTCTGCCCTGCGACGGCCTGGCGAGCTGTACAGGGTGTACTCTGCTCTCGCCCAAAGTTGGCTGGGATGGGCGCCAGCCTCCCCGTGATCCTAATTAGAATTAATTGCTTCAGAAATTGAATGAATGAACGAATTAAAGTTGTAGGAAGAGCTTATACATAAGAGCATGGTACCATTTTTTTTAAATAGGGTACTATTTGTTAACTATTAATTAACAAAAAAGTAGTAAGTGTAAATACTGACATCGCTTTTGGACCTGATTCAACATAAAATCTCTACGTACATCAGTGTAAAAATATTATTCCTGTTTTGTTTTTTTTTTCGCTCCTGCCTAGACATTTACCATCAAGTGCCATTTAGGTAAGAGATGAAGGAGCAGTGTGGCACAGGACCCCTTGACATTGTCGAAATTTAAGCAGACTTTTGTTCGTTGGCTGCTAATTGTAGTAGCTAGAGGGTTTTAACCTGACCGTACATCAAACAGCACTTTTAGCAGAAGGCATTACAAAAGAAAACTTGAAAGGAATCAGATTTAAAAGGGTACATGAGAGCTGTATCCAGAATATTTCATAAGTGAGGACTGTTTCACTTTTGGAAAGAAATTGCATCAAAATACAATTGACATAATAAGAGGTTAGCAGCATTTCATTATTATTATTATTATTATTATTATTATCATCATCCTCAGGGTTTGAGTCCTGGGCTCAGTGATGGTGTTTCTGTGTGGGGTTTGAATGTTTTCTCTGTGCTTGTGTGGGTTTCCTCTGGGTACTTCGGTTTCCTCCCACCGTCTTAAGGCATGCACAGTAGGCTAATTGGCTTTACCAAACTGTCCCTAGATGTCTATGTGTGTGTGAATGAGTGTGTGATGGTCTGGTGAGCTGTTCAGGGTGTATCCCTCCTCGTCTAGTCGGCTGAGTTGGCCTCCCTGCGACAAAAGTAGGATTAAGCATGAATGAATTATTATTATTATAATTGTTTATTAACTCTTTTATTTTCTAAGCTGCTTAATTCTATTTAGGGTCGCGGGGAGGCTGCTGACTCCGGGCGAAGGTGGGGAACACCCTAAACAGCTCGCCAGACCATTGCAGGGCCAGCACTCATACAACCATTCACACTCACTCTGACACCTAGGGGCGATTTGGAACAGCCAATCAGCCTACTGTGCATGTTTTTGGACTGTGGGAGGAAACCGGAGTACCCGGAGGAAACCCACACAAGCATTGCGAGAACATGCAAACTCCGCACAGAATCAAACCCAGGCCCTCTTGCTGTGAGGCGGACATGCTAACATTACCTTTAGTAATGTAGTAACATTAGTACATTACCATGCCGCCATTATTATTATTATTATTGTTGTTGTTGTGGTTGTTGTTGTTATGTGCATGCTGACCGCCACTAAACAGTTAATGGTCATGTACTTTAATGCAACTTTAATGAATCACAGTGTAAGTCTTGATGTCATTAATGAGTCTCATGACATTACGGTGTCAACATCGAGACCTTTGCTACATGCATTTTTGTGACACTGGCATAACTGACCAGAGAGCAAGCCTCAAATTCCATGTAACACTCAGGAAATTAACAGTGGAGACCCTTGAAATGCTTCAGGAAGTATATGGCAATGAGGCAGTGAGCTGAGTGAGGCTTTCTGTTTGGCATTCATGCCCTGTGAATCACTAACGGAACACTCCTACATCTTTATGATCGCACATCTTATCTGTCAGATGTAATGCATTGTGCTGTTGATACATGATTGGCCGAGCCCTGACGAAACCTAACAGAAGAATAAAAACAACACAGAGGGTGGAAAAAGAGGTAAAGAGAAAAAATTAAAGAAAGCACTATTGTTTCTGATGGGGGTTGAGACTATTTTTAAAAAAATCCTGGGAATTGAAGCCATGTGACTGTTGGTTAAGAAAAAGTAATCCAATCTTTAAATATGTAGAAAAGCACACACACACACACACACACACACACACACACACACACACTGCAGTAAATATGTAGAGTGCACCTATTTCTGTAGGTCAGGGTATTATGGCACTGAATGTCCCCACAAAGATAGAAGTACTGTGTGTGTGTGTGTGTGTGTGTGTGTGTGTGTGTGTGTGTGCGCATGCACACATAGTACAAAAAATGCTTCCCACTTTGTTTCTGCATGTTTTTATTGCTCAATTTTGATCCTGGCTCATCATTGCCGAGACATCATGTTTGGTGGTCTGATGCATCTTGGGATATGATGCTTTTTATTCCTATCATCATGCTCTTGTGATCCATGATTTGATTTAAAGTGAAACACAACTCAGGGAGAACATTAAAACTAACTCAGCAGCATGCATCATGGAAAACCGATTCAATCATTAAAACATAAGGACCATGACGGCCAAACATGGCCAGAGGTTATGCTGAAAAAAATCCGCTGAGTAGGTGGTGTAACTCTAATAAATGTAAATAAAGCAAAAATTCATGTATAATCAGTGTGATTTTATTGCTGTAGTCGGTAAAGCTTCAACACACCTCCACACACACTCACCTCCTGCTGCAGCATTTTATTACAGAGCTGTTAAATGAGAACTTTTGTCCAAAACACCTTTTTTTTCCTGAAAACTTCACGGGGGCTGAAATGTAAAAGTTCCACCCACTCAGGCTGGATTTGGAGGCAGTAAGGTCACCAGGTTCGAAACAGATATTAGCATACAATCACCCACGCTGAGATTGCCTTGATCTGGCCGAGCACTTGAGCACTTTCTTTTTAAATACTACATACTCACCAGGCAATCCTGTCAATCCGTCAACCTCAGCCGCATCAGGAAACTGGGAGTACCCGAAGGAAATCCATGCAAGCACAGGAACAAAATGCAAACTCCACACAGAAAACACCCAAGTCGAGCCCGGGACTCGGACCCAGGTCCTCCTTCCGTTAAGCGGATGTTCTAGCCGCTACACCACTGTTCTACCGGAGACGATCGGGCCAGAAAATTCTATGAGAATAATGTTGCCAAAACTCAGATTTGACTTAGGTATTCTAGAAAAAAGTTTGGGGTCTGTTGAGATCCGAGACCCAAAGGGATCTAGTCTCAATGTGAGGCCTTGTGAACCTTCAATGAGTCCATAAATTAGCAGTATTCATACTAGAGCATTAGCCATTTAAGGTGCCATCCTAAATGTTGCCCTTCTTGTCTAGTAAGTATTAGAGTACAATCAGAATGCAAGGTATTAATCAGTCTAGGACTGGGCGATATATTGATAAATTACTGTATTACAAAATAAACATTCATATCGTCAGTCAACTAAGTATCGTGATTATTTAAATTCAACCAAAATATGTTCCTCCAGATGTGATGTAGGAACTTTCAGTGAACGCTATTCACAGAATAATATAGAGCTTTATTACCTGAAATTGTAATAAGCAGCATATGGAGTAATGCTGAAAGATATGGATCACTGAAAGCAGGTGTGAGTGCATTAAAAACCTTATTCCACCCACGTATCTCAGGGTTTTATCAGATTCTTGATTATAGGCCTCCAGGAGCCATCTGTTCCTACTTACTGGACAAATTCATTAAGTAAGAGCAAGAGGTCTTGTGGGTTGAAGTGAACCTTAAAAAAAAGTACACACACATTAATATAAATGTAACCTTCACTAAGGACACGAAACACTCTGCTCAGTACAGAGTGACCTTGAAATACCCTGACGAAGTGTACTGTACGTACCTGTGATGAGTCATTTGATTCTTCAATCAAAGTGAATCCTGTGACACTATAGAAACGTCTTATAGATTCTTCCTAACGGTACTTTATTTCTGTAGCAAACCCTCAAACCATCCACATCAGAAATCCTGTACAGACATGTGCAAATCCACAAGACTGCAAACCTAAAACAGAAATCTGAAAACCGTGACACAGCAATAGCGACATACTATGTAAAGTAGCGGCGGCACGGTGGCGTAGTGGTTAGCACGTCCGCCTCACAGCAAGAAGGCCCTGGGTTCGAGTCCCGGCCCTGGGCGCTGATCCATGTGTGTTGTTTGCCAGGGTTTCTTCCGGGTACTCTAGTTTCTTCCCACACTCCAAAGACATGTACATTAGTCTAGTTATTATTTACTTAGTTAGTTTTCACCTTTCAAGGTCACTCAGGGTCAAAAGTAATTATCTTACTGGAAAGTCCATATGATTTTCAATTAGTGTTCCATAAGAACAGCATGCCTTTCGGCACTGGTTTTGAAGTTATACGCACTCTCTAAAACTTTGTGACCTTGCCCTGACCTTTACCTTTGACCTTGCCATTCTTAAGTCAAGTCATCTTTGGGACTCAGGATGGATAGTGTCAAGTTGATGGACTGCCAAGCTGTTCAGGGTGTACCCACTCCTTCGCCCCGTGTCGGCTGAGATGGGCTCCAGCCTCCTACTAGACCTACTAGGGTCAAGCGGTCCAGAAAATGAATGAAAGAATGAAAGGATCACTACTTTTAATAATAATAATATACTTTGCAATGATAATAATAAAATGTTTATATCATGATTAAAAAAATCATTAAAATAAAAAAATCATTCCAATGAAAGAACTGATAACTATATAAGAGATAAAGACATAAAAGCTGTAGGAGTATAAATGAATACAACTGTCAAGACATCAAGAGACACAAGTGCTGAGTGATAAAAATGTTTTTTTTTGTGTGTGTGTGTTTTTTTTTTAGAAAGACTTTAAAAAGGCGACAGAGTCAGGTGACCCATTGGAGTACTTAAATGGTTCCAAAGTCTCAGAGAAAGCTTTATTAATGTTTGTTCCTATGTCTAGGCTTTGTAGGGGACCAATGAATCATACTTGGATGGATGGATGGATGGATGGATAGAGTTTCGGTTTAATCATAGAAAAAAACGGTTTTATATCATAAATGTTTGTTGCTTTCACTTATAATTCATGTAATTAATTGATGCAAATATATATATATAAGGGGTATATACGCTGCCCAGCCAAAAAAAAAACCAAAAAACAACTTGCACACTGTAATATTTTCATGGAGAGCATTTAGCTTTGATCACAGCATGTAATCTCCATGGCACTTTTGCTCCAGTTGTTCCGGTCGAGGCTCAGCAACTTTATTGTGGCAATAAAATGAAGTCGGCTGATGATCTAAATGTACTGAATGAGCAGGTTATCACATTAATGGACTTTTTCTTCACTGATGGTACGGATATAAAATGGGGACTCAAATAATGAAAGAGTGGTTGAGGGAGCACGAGGAATCATTTTCACATATGTATTGGCACCCCAGAGGCACACGTTAACCCTATTGAAAGTTTTCGGGATGTGCTGGAGAAGACTTTATGAAAAGGTTCAGTTTCTCCCTCATTGATTCAAGACATCGGTGAGAAATGAACCCGACACTGGATGGAAATAAATGTAACGTTGCTTATGTTTGTTGAAACAATGGCTTGGTGGAGCATCTTTAGCCTTGATTACAGAACATATTCAGCATTGTATTGTCACTTCAGTTGGTCAGGTCGAGGCTCAGCAACATTATGTGGAAATAAGATGAAGTCAGCAATTGAGGAACCATTTTCACACATGAATCCTGACCTTAAACCTATTAAAAGTATTTGGGATGTGCTGGAGAAGACTTTATGGAGTGGTTCAGTTTTCTCATCTTTATGCATGATACAGCTAAACAAATAGCAACAAAATGCGGACTTTTACCTGTTAGTACTTG
Source organism: Neosilurus hyrtlii (assembly GCA_028564935.1). Taxonomy (NCBI): domain Eukaryota; kingdom Metazoa; phylum Chordata; class Actinopteri; order Siluriformes; family Plotosidae; genus Neosilurus; species Neosilurus hyrtlii. The sequence goes on along the minus strand of JAOUQZ010043849.1, from coordinate 917 downwards.
CTATTTGCTATAGTGCCTGAATAAAGCTTGGATATTCTGGTTTTTTGATTGGTGGTCTCTCAGACACAGTAATGACAAATCACAAGCCAGACTTTGCTTCTCTAAAACAGACCAAACCAGCAATTATTTATTAATTTCCTCGAATCATTCCAATAAAATAAAACTATGTACCTTCAAAGGATGAGACTATTAAGGCAGCAAACACTAAAGAACAAAGTCAGTATGTTTACTTTTGGACCCAGTATGCATCACTTACTGATCAAGGTACCTAAAGTAGAACAATCATTCGAATAATTTCTGCGGCAGTAAGAACATCGAGGGCTTTGTCTCACTGAGACCGGCCGCTGTGATATTCTGTTTGTGTTTTGTAAACCTAATTCCAGCTTTCCATAAAGCCTTGGGGCAATCTGGGAACCATAGCAACAAGCTACCCCAAAGGCCAAATGTTCAAAATGTTGCACGGGAGGGGGTTATCTGTAATTTTCCATAATTGATGCTTTGTATCTACAAAACAATGCCCATGAGAGGCTGAAAGATTATATGAAGGATATCATCAACCTGGCTCAGAGAAATGTGCGCGTCTGTGTGTGTGTTTCCATTCACCTGTATTAATGTGAATGTTGAATCTGAGCTCAAGTCAACCCAAATGGAAAGTAGATACTCGTGATAATGAACACACGCTTGCGGAGGACACAAGGACATTAATACAGTACATGACCACTAACGGGGTAAGGGGTAAGAGAATGTACACTAAATGTACACTTTATTACACTGCAGACTTATTTAAATTATATATTTATGAGCCGGGACAGTGGTGGCCTGGTGGTGAGGTGCTGAATTACTGATCCCAAGGTCGGGGGTTCAAGCCCCACTATCGACGGGTTCACACTGCTGTCCCCCCAGTGCAGCTAACTGGG
>JAOUQZ010043848.1:0-12394 GCA_028564935.1 Neosilurus hyrtlii | reverse complement strand
CAGAGTGATTGACGGATAGTTGACAGTTGAGATATGTGTTCCTAATGACCTGAAGGTGTGCAGTGACAGAAAGTGAAATGATCAGAGTTGTGACGGTGATGTGGGTATATATTGCACACAATGATTTGTTCATAGATCGTAACACAGTGTGCTCAAAAATATTTACAGAGAAGTGATACCAGTCAGTAGTCTGGAGGATCCAAAACAGGTTTCTTTAGTATGGGAGTTCACTTGCTGTTTTGACTGCAGTTGGTGCAGGTTCTGTCACATGGTCTGGATCACTGTGAAAGTGATTGGATCCAACAGGCACATGGTCAGATTGCAGGATGAAGGAGAAAATGACTCGCAGGATCACTTCTATTGATAAATGAGAATAATATGTCAGCAAAAATAAAGAGGAATCATAAAAAGTGCTGTGCTGGTGTCGGTTTAAGAGTGAAGGTCTAGCAGGTACTTTTATTCTTATATTCTTTCACTTCATGAAATGTGTAAAAGTCATTAGCAGTCAGAGAGAGCAGTGGAGTCTGAGCCTGTGGGTTAAGAAGTGAGGAAACTATACTGTGGTGCTTGAGCGGTTAGTGTGGCACAGTGCCTGAGTGGTTAGCATGTCTGTCTCACAGCAAGAAGGTCCTGGGTTCGAGTCCCATGCTCAGTGATGGTGTTTTTGTGTGGCCTTTTCTTGTTCATTCTATGCATGGTTGTTCCCAGGTACAGTGGTTTCCTCCCACAGTTCCGCATTAGGCTAACTGGTTATTCCAAATTGCCCCTAGGTGTGAGTGTGAATGGTTGTGTGTCTGTTGGCCCTGCGATGGATTAGTGTACTGTTTAGGGTGTCCCTCACCTTTACCCAGAGTCAGTTAAGATAGGCTCCAGCCTCCCTGTGAACCTGGTATGATTAAACAGTTTGGCAAATGGATAGATGGATGACTTTGAAGTCAAGTCAAGTGAAGTGGCTTTTTGTTTGATCATGGTCAACACAAGACTACAAAACTAGACTTAACAACATACAGTGAATGTGTGCAGGATGTGTAAACATTACATGACAGTGCAATAATACAGGACAACTGGAAGAAACCGAGACAGTACTAGCAAGTACCCATTACTGATAGGTGTAGTTGCTTGGAAGTGCACTGAGGAAGAAATGTAATAATAAATAAGTATGAACATTGTACTTACATCAATCCATCCATTTGCTAAACCACTTAATCATATTAGGGTTGTGAGGAGGCTGTCGACAGTGGGCGAAGCCGGGGTACACCGTGAACAGGCCACTGCAGAGCCAACACACACAACCATTCATACACAAGCAGGGTGCAATTCCCATACCAGACCATGATGCAGCTGCTCAGAATATTCTTGGTAGTCCCTGTGTAGAAGGTTGTGAGGATGGGTAATGCGTGACAAGCTTCCCTCAACCTTCTCAGAAAGTAGAGACACTTCTGTGCTTTCATGGCTACAGAGCTGGTGTTCAGGGACCCAGATGCACTTCTCCGCCAGGTGAATACCACAAATTTGTCATTTTTGATGCAGATGATCAAATAATATACAACAAAGAGTGGTCCATTCCCTGTTCTTCTGAAGTCCACAACCATCTCTAGCTGTGTCTGGAGTTAAGTCTCTCAGGTGGTGGCATCCTCTCACTCACTTGTTTCAGCTTTCCCTTTTAAAACAGGACCTGCCTCCTGATGTGTGGGTGAGCAGTGCCACACAGCAGATAAAGGTCATCCACTTTTATTTCTTTGAGGCATCTTGTGATGGCTCAGCAAGCAGAGTTTAGGGCTGTGTTCTAACTTGGAAGCATGAAATGATCCACACCAGATTGGGCATGCATCTTCAGCAGTAGAGAAGGAGAGGGCAGGGGCTATTGCGTGGATGGTACTGGCATTCTATTTAATTTAATTAACTTTTATTTGTATAGTGCATTTTACAATTAACATTGGCACAAAGCAGCTTTACATAGTAAAAACAAATTTGATAAACAATTTAAATATTTCTTCTACAAGCCCTACACAGCAGGTTCAGGATTTGCCCTGTGCAGGACTTCCCTGTCCTGAAACCTGCCTGTTCAGGGATAAGGTGTTCTTCCACAGAGAGAGCAATGTGGTTGAGGTGGAAGCACTCAAACAGCTTGAATGCATGACAGAGCACTGAGATGGAGCTGTAGCGATGTCTGATTATTTCCTGGGTTTCAGTAGGGGTATGACTCTGGTCTTCCTCCACAGTTTGGGTATGTTGTTGTATCTCCACTGAAAAGCTTTAGAACCTGAGCAACAGCAGTGACCACAGTGCTCAGTGTGGTGGTGCTGGAAATGCTGCTCCCAATCTAAAGTGACTAAGGTCTCTTAGTCAGGAAGTTCTGAATCCAGTTGCGGTGGGAGGTGCTCAGGCCCAGCATGCTCAGCTGTGTATTGTTACCGGCATTAGGCAATACTGAAGACTGGAAGCCTGTTCATTGCACCTGGCCAAGGCTTCTTTAGCAGGTCATCTTTAGGTTGTTTTTAGTGGTTTCTATACTAAAAATCATCATGGTAAACACAAACACTCATTGTTCTGAGATCCATATATTATACAAGATCAGGCAAAGGAGCAACGTAGTATAATTTTGGATTCAGAGAGATTGTTGCATGCCACATCCATGCTGCCATCTTGGATCTCCAAAATCTTTGCTGACAGAAGCACCACTCCATGTGTCTAATCAACTTGTTTTGAAAGGTTTAACAGCCAATGAGAAGCCTGAAAGAGCTCTGGTCAGAGATTCATTAAACACTATATAATAATATGAGAAATTAACCTAGATTATTTAGATGTATAATGGTAGCCAGTATAATTTTAGGTTACTAAAATTAAATTTAGGTTATCTACTAGATTTTCAATCATATTTTTTATGTAGGTACTAAAAAGCTAAATTTGGTATTGAAAATTGCCCTGACTATGGTCATCCTCATGTATGAGGGTCAACAGTCCTAGGGGATATACATGCTCATCCCCAACCCTGCCTGTCTCTGGCCATGTCCATCGATCTTCTCCTTAAGAATCCTTTAGATCTGGGGCCTCATGTACTAAGGGTGCATTCGCACAAAAACGTTGCGTACGCACTTTCCCACGGAAAAGTTCAGATGTACTAAGAGTGAAATGTTTGTGGAAATGTGCGGTGCCTCATACAAACTTCATGGCTGGCGTACGCATGTTTCTGCAGCTGTTGGTGCTTTGGCGACACTTTGAGGTGATTCTAGGAAACTGTTTATAATGTGAACTTTAGTCCTCAGAAATGATTAAAGCGCATTTTGCATTCCTACACCCTGAGTAACAGCATGGTTGGGGACTACAAGCTGCACTGTGCACGATGGTGATTTCCACCATTCACCAGTGCATTTATTGAGTCACTGATATTTGTGTGGACGCCTGTGAGCAGACGGTCATTTATGCCACAGTCATAGCACAGCACGGGGAGGACACGGCCAGTCCAGCGGGCAGCAGGAATCCCCCGTTTCTGTGACCCAGAGCCGCCGCGGATGGTGGAGGAATCCCCAAAGCTGTGGCTGCGGGTCCTCCGTCTCACTGTCTGTTTTAAAAAATAAATAAATTGTATTTAAACGTGAGTCAAAGTCTTGTATATCCCCTTCCTTGTACTGGCAGGTTTAAATTTGCCAAGCCAAAGAGCATGCACACATTTCCACATGAAGCTGTATCTTACAGGGCTGTGAGCTTGGGGGTGATCAGAGACCCCACATGCCACCCCCCCCTGATCCTGCGAAGAGAGAAATCTCTGGTGCAGGGTTCATTTAAATAATATTTGCATATTTAAATGTGGGCGTGGACAGGGAGGGGTCGGGTACTCCTACATGTGCGCTCAATTCCACGTTGATTCGTATGTTCAAAGGAAATGTGCTTGGATTCATGTGTATGCACAGATTCATACATCTAAATTTTTTTGGGCGTACGACGGTTACGGATTTAGGCATACGCCATTTTTCAGTAAGAATTCCACGCACGTCTTTGTACATGAGGCCCCTGGTCACCTCCACTAGGTCTTTGAAAATTGTTTTTAGTAGAGAACTGTCCCTTGGTATGTGGCCAAAGTAGTAGTCAGAAGTTTTTTTCAGGTGTTCCTGTGTGATGTACTCATCTGACCCATGCTCCATCCAACTAACCCATAGAATCCTTCAGTACCTGAACCTCTGAAATCCCTAGATATGCTTTATATTACCTTTCCTGAAGGACCAACTTTCAGCTTCATATATTTTAATATTTTCAGAGTGTTCCAAGTTTCTATCCTGGTTTCCTTGCTTACATTCCTTACATGAGTTGCCCTTTGCAGTCAACAGTTGCTGACCATTGGATTTAGGAAGTATATTCACTGCAGTAGCAGACACAGTAGGGCTCATCTTTTCTCCAGTAGCTCAGAAGGCACTGTCCCCAGATGTCACAGACTGTGAGTCTATTTAGAGTGAATAACTTATTGCAAGTTTGATCCATCCATTCATTTTTCCCTAATTATCCTAAGTCAGGTTGTGGGAACAACAGGTCTAAGAGAAAATCCCAGGCATCCCTCTCTCCAGCTCCTCCTGGAGGATTGTGAGGTACTCCCAGTCCAGGCGGGATATATAGTGGCTTGCAAAAGTATTCACCCCTTGACATTTTTCAATTTTATTGTCTTACCACCTGTAATCTAAATTAATTTTTTTCTTGCATTTATGTTGAGGACCTACACAAAATAGTCCAAAGTAGTGTATTTAAAAAATTCTATAAAATATAAAACTGAAAATTGGTAGGGGGCACAGTGACATAGTGGTGCACACTATTTACAGCCTCACAGCAAGAAGGTTTTGGGCTTAGGTCTTGGCTTTAGCAAGGGCATTTCTGTGTACTCCACTACATCACCATACTCTCGTCAATTCAATTGTATTTAATTTGTATAACATGTTTAATAATGAACATTGTCTCAAAGCAGCCATACAAAGAAACTTCAGATTTTAAGCATTTATTTATAAAACCTGTACATCCCTAATAAACAATCCTGTGGTGACAGAAAAAAAAATGTTATACGACACGAGGAAGAAACCTTGAGGGGAACCAGACTCAAAAGAGAAACCCATCCTTATTTGGGTGAAACCACATAAAAATACAAACCATGTAGCAGAAACTTCACTATAGTTTAACATGAAGTTTACTTGGTTATGTTATAACTGTTATGGGAATTGTTCTGTTTCGGTGTGTGTGTGTGTGTGTGTGTGTGTGTGTGTGTGTCATCATTATTGCAGGGTGCTAATATTTTTGCTCTAATAATTTTTTTAAGAGTAGCTGTATTACTTAGAGTACAATGCAAATTTAACTAAACATTCGACTCTCTGATCAAGTTCTGTGGAATGCAACAGTAACAAATATGGTTGATAATTTTCTGTTAGTAATGTAATAGTAATTGATAAAACTGCTGTAGCTGATGTAAATGTTTGATGCTGTAGTATGGCAAGGTGTATATATTTCATGTCATTTCATTTTCTGAACCGCTTTATTCTTCGCTTTATGGGGGTCATGAGGAGGTTAATGCTCATCCCAGTCCATCGCAGGGCCAACACACATAACCATTCACACTAACACCTAAGGGCATTCAAGAATATGTTTTATTAAAAGATGGCTGGATCCATCAGTTCCAGATCACACCATCTTACCAGTTGAGTTCCTCTCAGTTTAGCACATGAAGAGAACAATGGGTTCATTGAATTTGGAAGGAGGCAGTTTTTGTTTTATAGTAAACAGCAGCAGGTGCTCCAGCATGAGCATTGCTCTCCTCACACACTATCCTGGAGCTCCTAACCATCAAATCTCACTCTTCTGTCTCTCTCTGGGCTTTAGTTTTGTCATAGTCATTGCCATTTATGGCCTAGAGCAAAAAAAAAAAAAGTACCATTTTAGTGAAGCTGACGATTTAAAATAATATTTCCTGCATGCACTCATCTTAAAAGACCTTTTATTTATGTAGATTGATTTGGTAAATATCTACTTCAAATTTCATGAAAAGTCACCCACTTTTGTCTGAGATACATGATTTTCAGGTAGCTCTCCTAGTCATTTTAATATACAAGAAGCTTAACTGAATTTTTCCTTGAAGGCACTGCTCCCAGATCATAGACAACTGCATTGAAGCCAAATTTCACTATTTTTAATGTTTTAATAACATGGCATTTACTTCATAATACTTGACAATAGTGTGATTTTTATATAATTATGTGATTGCAACTATTAAGTGTTTTGCTATACCTGTGTGTGCCTTTATGTTACAGTGACATTTAAAGTCATAGAAGAACTGAAGATTTCCTGAGGAAGTATAACCTGTGCCGCAACCATAACGCCTTGTCGCAACCGTAACGACAAAAAATAAAAATGCTGTAATTTTCCATTAAACACTGTAAAATAAATTTCGTGTTCATTCTTACTCAAAGACAATTTAGAGCTTGCACTAAATATGTACAAATGGAGCAAATTTTATTATATTTTGTATGTATTTATAGTGGTTCATAGCGATTATTTATACAGTAATAGGTTAAGATAGTAACAATTTTCAGTTTATTGTGAATTTACTCACAGTTAGGTTTCATATATGTATAGTAATGATCCAAGTCATGTTGCAAGTTCATTCTGCCATTATGGTTGTGACATACTGCATGCGCTTGTTGTATTTGGCATCCTTACATCTTCAAAAGAAGATGGGTAGCTCCAATTAAATGGTCTATCTGCACTTCCGAGAGGGACTAAATAGACCAATTCTCTAGTGGAAATCTCTGCTACACTTGTTACAAATGAATGAAGATGCAAGCTGAGGTTGCTGTTGTCTTTCCTTCCTCTCGCTTGTCTTGGCCATCAAGTGATTGTTTCTGGCCTCCTCTGCTTTCTTGACACCGTTTAACCGTGAAGCGCTAGTCCAAGCGATTGCTTGCACAACTTTCTTAGGTGTTGGTGTTGATGTTTGATAGTTTCATGTCCCTTTTGCAGACATCTTTGTAGCACAGTCGTGGTTGTTGAGCACCCTCTGCAAGCTCTTTGTAGAGCAGTTCCTTGGGAATCCAGTCTGAGTCCATTCTTCGGACATGGGCAAGCCAGCAAAGACATCTCACGCTGAGAAAGGCTGGTATGCTATGCATCCTGGCATGTTCTAGAACCTCTCTGCTGGACACCCTCTCCTGCCACTGAATGTGCAGTCCACATGTCACTACTGTAGAGTAGTGTGCTGATCATACAGGCATGGTAGACGTGCAGCTTGGTCTTTTCTGTGAGGTTTGCGTTGTTCCAAACCCTCTGATTTAGGCAAGCCATGACTACTGCCACCTTGGCAATCCTACAGTTGACCTCAATGTTAATAGACACTGAACTTGAGATAGTAGACCCAAGTTATGTGAATTTCTCAACAACTTTCAGAGCGTATCCATCGATAGCGATAGATCGTGGTGAGACTGCGTCTTGGACCATGATGTTTGTTTTTTTCAGGCTGACTGCCAGTCTGAACTCCTTGCACACGATGGAGAGGCGACTGACAAGCTCTTGAAGGGCGCCTTCTGTGTGAGATGCCAAGGCTGTGTCATCAGCAAAGAGCAGCTTATGGATGAGTACTTTGGTGACTTTTGTTTTGGCGCAGAGACAGGCAATATTAAAAAACTTGCCGTTAGTTCTGGTGTGTATGTACACTACCTCACTGCAGTCCTTGAAGGCATATTGAAGGAGCATGGTGAAGATGCCAAAGAATGTTGGCACGAGGATGCAGCCTTGTTTTATTCCGCTGCTGACTGGGAAAGCTTCCGATGCTAATCATTAAAGATAACAGTGCCGTGCATGTCGTCATGAAATGATAAGATGACGTCTAGTAGCCATGGGGGGCAGAAAATTTCAACAGTATCCTGAAGAGCCTGCTTCTGCTGACCAGATCAAACCCTTCCATCAAATCAATGAAGGCGATGTAGAGGGGCTTTTGCTGCTTGTGACACTTATCCTGCAGCTGGTGTAATGAGAAGCTCATGTCTACAGTTGATTGGCCAGCTCGGAAGCCACATTGCGACTCTGGATAGATGTGAGAAGCTAGGCACTGCAGACATGCCAAAACAGTGCTTTGTAGGGAGATGCCCCAATAATTGTTGCAGTTGCTGTGGTCTCCTTTGTTCTTATATTAAAGACAATTCTGGCATCTCACATGTGCTAGGGGGTGTGGCCTTGACAGAGGAGCTCATGCAGGGGCTGCAGCAGTGTGGGTTTCCCAACTTTCAGGATGCTTTCCCACAAGCTAGGCAGTCGATGTCTTTGCTGAGCTCTTCCAGCATAGGAGGGGCATCTAGCTCTTCCATCGCTGGCAAATCAAAAATAACATTCAGAGCTCTGTTTGAGACAATATTCTGGGTTGTGTACAGTTTAAGGTAATGCTCAACCCACATTGCAGTTGTTGTCCTTAATAATAATAATAACACATTTTACTTGTATAGCACTTTATATTGCAAGGAATCTCAAAGTGCTTGCAGAAAAACAGGAAAATAAAAAGTCAATAAAATACTAGGTAGCAGAAGGCTTTTTTAAAAAGGAAGGTTTTGAAGTTTTGCATAAAAACTTCTAAAGACTGTGGACTTCTCAGGTGGTCTGGTAGGGTGTTCCACAGTCTTGGGGCAGCAGCTAAAAAGACCCGATCACCCATGCTACAAAGCCTGGTTCTGGGAACTTGAAGGGTGTTTGTGGTTGTAGAATGGAGGGTGCGTTAGGAAGTATGAGGGGTGAGGAGTTCCTGTAGGTAAGGAAGGGCATGTCCATGAATACACTGGTGGGTGAGGAGAGAGACCTTGTATTCTTTTCTGAGTGGAATGAGGAGACAGTGAAGAGTCTTCAGGATAGGGGTGATATGATCTTGCCTGTGCACCCTCATCAGGATTGTGGCAGCACTATTCTGGATGTATTGCAGTCTCTGAATGCTCTTGCCAGGGATGAATGCATTAGAGTAATCCAGCCTAGAGGAGACAAAGGCATGGACGAGCTTCTCTGCATCTGCCAGGGTGAGTGTTAGACGGAGTTTGGCGATGTTCTTGAGGTGAAAGAATGAGGTCTTACAGAGATGTTAGATGTGGGTGTTAAAAGTAAGATGAGGGTCTATTTAACACCCAAATTAGAGGCAGATGTGGGATGTTTTGCCCAGAGAAAGTGATGCTGGTGATGGTGGAGGAGCAGAGCTGGTGTGCAGTGCCAAAAAGAATGGCTTCTGTTTTTTAATTGTTCAGCTGGAGGAAATTTAGCTTCATCCATGCATCTATCTCCTTCAGGCAGGTAGTCAGTGTGGATGTTGGCAGGGTAGCAGAGGAGATTTGTGATAAAGCTGTATGTCATCAGCATAACAGTGGAAGGATTTCCCATGTCTGCTGATGATATTGCTGAGGGGGAGCATGTAAATTGTGAAGAGGGTGGGGCCTAGCACAGAGCCCTGAGGAACACCACAGGTGACATTATGAGTATAAGATTTTGAATTTCCCATGGCAACATGCACAATTCTGTTTGTAAGGTAGGATGTGAACCAGTTAAGGACTTTTACTGAGATCAACAGTGTGTTTCAGAAGGTGAAGGAGGATGTTTTGATCAACTGTATCAAATGCAGCATTTAGTTCCAGTAGGATGAGTAAGGATGGGGAGCTATTATCTGCTGCCATCAAAAGGTCATTGGTGACCCTGACCAATGCTGTTTCTGTGCTGTGTCCAGGGCGGAAGCCAGACTGAAACTTTTCAAGCAGGTTATTGTGTTTGAGGTGAATGAGAAGTTGTGCTGCAACCATTTTCTCTAGAACTTTTGACAGAAATGGAAGATTAGAGATGGGCCAGTAGTTGGAGAGAACTTCTGGATCCAGGGTTGTTGTTTTTATTTAGTAGAGGTCTGATAATCGCAGTTTTTAACGCATATGGGATATGGCCAGCCAAGAGGGAGTGGTTTATGATTTTGGTGATTAGTGGGGACATGGCAGATATGTTTGCCTTCTGCAAGGCTGAGGGGAACGGGTCGAGAGCACAGGTAGATGGTTTCATTTTCCTGATGATGTCCTTCACCTCATCCTCTGTGGCAACAGAGAATGAAGAAAAAGTCTGGTCAATGCCAGATGTTGGGTCAGCAGTATGTGGGGAAGGGACAGCTGTGGTGGAGAGGTGTGAGCAGATGTTACTGACTTTCTGTTTGAAAAACTGTATGTGCATGTTGCAACTCTCCTCAGTGGCCTCAGAATGAGAAGGAGGGGGAGGTTAGAGGAGATGATTTATTGTTGGAAAAAAGTTGTTTAGAGTAATTAGGGCTGTTATTGATGATGATGGAGTAAAACCTGGACCGTGCAATCCTCAGAGCTTCTGCATATGCCCTCTGATGTTCTCTGTATACCTGTTTGTGCACAGTCAGTCCAGAGGCTTTGAGCAATTGTTCAAGAACATGCCCAGCCATCTTCATTTTTTGCAGTTTGCAGGTGTACCAGGGTTCTGAGCACGTAAATGAGACGGATCTGGATGTTGGGGGGGCATGACATTCCAGAAGCCTGCTCAGGGACCTGTTGTAATAATCCACAGAGTCAGCAACAGAGAGGGAGTCAGTAGGGCCAGAGGAGAGAAGTTGAAAATCCAGAGCCAATGCATCTGAGTTTATGGTCTTCAGATTTCTGAAATGGATCTGTTGCTTTGATTTGATATGGGGGAAGGAAAAGGCAGCTCCATTGCCACTACCCTGTGATATAAAACACCAAGATCATAAACTTGTAGATAGCTGATGGGGGCAAGATTAGAGATGATCAAATCAAGTGTGTGTCCTGGAATGTGTGGGGAAATCAACATGTTGCTTTAAGTTGAGAGATTCAAGCAGCTGAAGGAAATCAGCAGAGAGATAACAAGAGGGGGTGTCAATATGGATATTTATATCTCCTAAAATTATAATATTTTCAGAGGTAGTACAGAGTGTTATAAGGAGATCAGAAATTTCTGGGATGAAAGCAGAGTTGGGTTTTGGGGGTCGATAGATAAGGTGAACAGTGATGGGGAAAGGGGGCTTACATTTAAATGCAAGGCACTTGCGGGAAGATGTTGCAGGCAAGGAGATCCTGTCCCAGAACCCCAGATCCTGTAGGTAGATGACAGCTAAGCCACCACCACGGCCCGGTACTGTGAGCTGCCTCCAGGTAACTGTAGCCGGATGGACAGGCTTCATTAAGGGCAGTGTATACCTCTGGCTGGTGCTAGGTCTCTGTCAAACTAATGAACTTAAGTCCCTTCTCTCTGATGTGTTTTTCACTAGTATGGGCTCATTGTTGATAGATTGAGTGTTAAAAAGTTTGAATTTTACCAATGTGAGGTAAATCTCTGTACAGTTCGTAGAACAGTAAGATCCACTCCACATGGTCTGGAATCCACTCCACAAAATGTATCCACCCCAAGGTGCGGGGATCTCGTGATATCTCCTGCAGTGGAATGCAGAGATCTCGCAATACTTCCAGTGTTGATGGTTGCTGGAGCAACAGTGCTCTGATGACACAACAGACATGCGATGAATGACCAGAGAGATGGAATGCTTGTGGCAGAGCAGCTTGACTGATTGTAGAAGCTGAACTTTCGACCAGAGCCTCTGTGAATGTAGCGAGGGCGGCATTGGCACCTACCAGAAACTGTGGTGCGGGCAACACATTATCTGTCAGAATATGTTGGTTGGATCCAAGGAGCCCTTTTTCCAGTGGGACAAAGTCGACAGCTGGAAGTCGTCTAGCAGGTAGATGACTAGCTACCTAGCATCACCACTGGTGTAGTCTGGCCAGGAACCAAAGTCAAAAAAGACTAGAGCACAAGGCTCTTAAAAGTAACACAAGTGCAAATATCACAAAAAAGTGCAAAAATAAGAATAGAAAATAATAATAAAAGTAAAAGCACAAAAAGCTATCAGCTATAAAAGCGCATAAAACCATGGGCGGAGAAGCAGTGAACAAGCAACACCAGCATCCTCTCCTTCTCCTTTAAATGTCTTTGACCCATGATAAATTTGCCTGTCTTGGATGAATTTGCCTGTCTTGGATTCCCAGTATCTGTGGCGGACTGAATGCTGTTGCATAGATTCAGCCAATAAGTGTTGGCACATTTGCAGGTAGTCTCCTGAACATTTTTTCGGGTGCTTCTGAGAGAGAGAGAAAGAAAGGTTGTTAGGTGTCCTTATAGCAGTGTAACGGTAAAAGAAAAGTTTCTTAGTGCTGGGTGCAAGCAGGGACTCCAGCATGATTAACTATAGCAGCATAACTAAAAAGAGAGAAACCAGAAGGAAGACAGACATGAGGGCCCCTGTAACATTGAGCAGTCAGCCATTCCACTGTCAACAGACCTGGGTGAGCATGTAGAGTGAGGGAGCGACAGCATCCCAACGCCA
>JAOUQZ010043847.1:0-12396 GCA_028564935.1 Neosilurus hyrtlii | reverse complement strand
TATATATATATACATACACATATACACACACACACAAGTCATTTATATATATATATATATATGTTATTACATGCAATAACAAAATAGCACAGTGGTATAATTTTTACTGCATCTGCCTCACAGCAAGAAGGAACTGGTTTCGAGTCCCGGGTGTTTGCATGTTCTCACTGTGCATAAATGGGTTTCCTTCAAGTACTCTGGTTTCCTCCCACAGTCTAAAGACATGAACCTTAGGCTAATAGGCTGTTCCAAATTGCCCCTATGTGTGGTTGTGTGAATGGTTGTGTGTGTTGGGCCTGTGATGGACTGGCAAGCCCACCTTCACCCAGTCTCCAGGTAACCCTAAGTGATATACTTATAAATGTATATGTACATACAATAGACAACCAGCCTGGACCTGCCTATTCATTGTGACACAAGTTAGCATGCATGGATAACATTCAAAAAAATGTATTTTTGTAAATATATATTTTTTCCGAATCAAAAGAATCAGTAAGAACAAGAATAGATAAAAAGGAGAATCAATATTGATTATATTCAAAACATATCCAGCCTTAAGTCATGGGCAGATGTGTGATGGAAGGTTGATGCTGGAAGTACTGGAAATAAACTGCGAGCCCATGTAATATGTAATATGCTCCTTATTAACAGACAATTAAATACACTTTAGGAGATGAATACTTAGACATGCAATAATTCATAGGTTTCATTTCATTTAATTTTAGATTTAATTTCATTATAACCATAACCAATATTCACAGCTGAGGGAAACCTAATATTTATCTCGATGATTAATTTGTGAAACATCTTCCATTTTAGTGTCCTCATAGTAGAGATGCCAAATATAATTGCATATTAAATTATTAAAAGACTCTCAATTATTATGTTTACTTGTGCATCTCAAAAGAAAGAAAAATATAGTGAGAGCACAGGAGGACACCTCAGAGAAATGTTTTAGTAAATGAATTGTTAAAATAAGTTTATTATTGCATAATCATTTATAAAATTACATTAGCTGTTACGTCAGTGGCACGGTGGTGTCGTGGTTAGCACGACCGCCTCACAGCAAGACGGTCCTGGGTCCGATTCCCGGGCTCAGGCATTTCTCTATGGAGTTTGCATGTTTTCCCCTGTGTTTGCATTGGTTTTTCGCGGGTTTCCTCCCACAGCCCAAAGGCATACACAATACGCAAAATAACTGTTTGTTCCAAATTGCACAAAGAGTTAGCCTAGTATGGTCTGGCGAGCTGCTCGGGGTGTACCCCACCTTTGCCCAGTTTAGGCTGAGATTGGCTCCAGCCTCCCTGTGACCCTAATAGGATTAAGCAGTTCAGCAAATGAGTGAGTGAGAGTAGATGTTATGTACACCATAAACTTAAGTGATAAAGTTATTAATCAGTCATCAGAGGCTTTTGATCCAATTAATGGTTCTGCAGTGAGGAAGACTTTGGGGACTACTATTTTGGGGAGAATAATTAATGCAGTAAAGGGTGCGTGCCATGTTATACTCTTTACACTTTAAAAGCACAAACTGATACTCACCCACTCAGTCACTCACTCCCTTTCCAAATTGCCTAATCTTATTAGATAAGGGTTGGCGCCTATCTCAGCCAACACTGGGCAGAGTTGAAATACACCCTAAACAGCTCACTCGAACTTATGCTGTATTTTAATGTCAATTAAAGGTTAATGCTTTGCATGCTGTATGCACTTAAACTGATATGCTCACACTTATGATTGGCATAAAATGCACTCAAGAAACGATTACATGATTAATCTTAATTGTTTGCACGGCAATTAACTGTCAACCAAGTTGTGACAGGCTTATCCACACTTTCACGACATCCAAATTTAGTAGATCACAGGATATGCTGTTGATAAAACAGTGGCAGGTGCTGCTTCTGTGCAAACGTGTAAAGCAAGGTCGAGCAACCTAAGAAGAAAAGATTAGAAAGAAAGCCCGAGAAAGGAGGTGGGTTTTTTTCCTCCCCTGACATTTCTGTTGGAATGCAAACGAGGCTTAGCTACAGCGAGTATTCGTCCTGGCAGGCTAGACGTCTTACACATATTTGCATCATGAACAGTATCTTCCATTAACGCTCTTATACAAACTCGTTTAAAAAAAAAAGATGTTAAAAGCCCTCTGTTCCCTTCATAGCGTCTGGTTTCTCAGCATAACAGACTGGGATTACATTACAGCGATGCTGTCGATTGGTATCTACCTTGAGGATGACATTATATCTGCATGCATTAAACACAAGAGAAAGCAGTGGTAACGTGAGACGCATCTGTGTGTTGGTAATTTAAAGTGGTGCCTGTTTCCTGATCACTTACACAGCCTAAACTTTGTGAAATATTTCCTTATTATATCCACTTGTCTATCATTTTTGTGGTTAAATGCATTTGCACAGCATCAAAGCAACTCAATACCTTTTATCTGATGGGTTCCCAAAGAAATCAAATATTTGCACTATAACTCCTATTCAGATTAATAGCCCATGAAACTATTTTAGTGTGGGAGTTAAATGTAACTGGTGCTTATTGGTCTGCCTCACACAAACAACACTTACAGACATTCATTGGCCCCTGACAAAATGAAAACTTCCAGGAATAAAGGTTTTATTCACTAAACCATACCTGAAAAAATGGGGGAAATGGATTATCAAATCTAAAAGATAGCGGGAGTATAATTGGAAATTTCCATTATGTCTATTGAATATGTAATGAAAATGATCTATTATTTGGCTGAAGAGTAAAAGTGTGGAGGTGGAATAAAAAGCTGCAGTGCAATCCAGAAACCTGGAGTTCTCGCACTCAATATTCAAAATTAACGCTACTTAATGAACCGGTCATCAGTGTCAATAAGAAATCTAGAAATACCTTTTATTCAGAATAAATGTGAGGAATGGTGGATGTTTTTTTGACATAGATTATAATACTAATACACAAATGTGTAACCCAAGACTTAACTTCCAATCTAGATCCTCATAAAACATTATATTTAGCTCCATTTATTAGCAGTGTAACGATACACTGTGCCATGGTGCACCACAATATCAAAATGAGCCTTTGTGCACTGTGGAAATGTGTAATATCAACATTCGTTTGAATATGGATGTAATGCACTTGGACTGTTTAAACACCAGATATCCCAGTCTGCACATCCCAACACCAATTAAGTTCAAATGTACAGAGAGCGGGCCGCCGACGATCACCCAACAGTTTGCGAGTTTGAGTCAAGGTTGGTGCACACCGCCATCAAGCCCACGAAATCTGACTGGTGAAGCTCTCAGGGAGGGAGGGACGTCGTACGCTTGTTTCCCAATCGCTCATTTATCATAGGCATCTGTGGAGTCGTGCATACAAGGGGCGGATAGTGCTTTCCTCTGAGTGTGTTATGCCACTCTAGAAGATTTATGAGCAGCAGGCATCACTTGGCTTGGAGGAAGCATGTGCTTGCTTTTGTCATCCCTGCTTAGTGGTGATCGGGTGGAAACTTGCTACAACTAAAGTGAGGAGAGAGTGTCATGGTGGCGTAGTCCGTCTCACAGCTAAAGGCTCTGGGTTTAAGTCCCGGTTTTAGGCGTTTCTGTGTGGAGTTTGCATGTTCTCCCCATGCTTGCGTGGGTTTTCTCCGAGCACATTAGGTTAACTGGCTGTTCCAAATGGTCCCCAGGTGTGAGTCTGAGTGTAAATGGCTGTGTGTGAGTCTTGGCTCTGTGATGGTTGAGTGGTTGAGGGTGTCGCCCAGTGTTTGGCAAATGAGTGAGTGAATAAACTGGGAAGAAAATTGTGTGTGTGTGTGTCTGTGTGTGTGTGTGCGTGTGGGTGTGTGTGGGTGGGTGGGTGGGTGGGGGGGCAGAAGTGGTCAAATGATGGTCACTTGATCAGATTGTCGTCGCAATATAACGCACGTTATACAGTAAAACAACTTTGTTGTAACAGCTAAAAAGAGTTTTGCAGTTCATTTTTACAGCACCAGCCCCGCAGCTTTGTGATCTACACCCTGCTAAAGGAAGCATGCACATCTCAGCGCTCAGGGCTTGCCGAACTGAGATGCTCTCATACACACTTTGCACTTGCATCACTCCTCTGAGTCTGTGCATAATTTTGTTAGCACCTGATTCGCAGAACCTTTGAATTTGTGCATTGTTTACACATTGCAAAGATGATTCTTGTAGTGTAGGAAGAGGTTGCAGTTCCTAATCTTGATATTTATACAGAGGACAGTTTTATTTGTTCCAGTCAGTATGTGTGAGACATCGTGTGAAATGTGATGAGGCATCAGCAAACTGTTCATCTTGTTCCTGCAAATAAATCACTGTTAAATCCATTAAATAATGATTGGGAAGTGAAAGTTTTTTCCACTTTTATTTCCGGTTCCCAGCTGACAGGTGTGGAACTTTGTGCGATCTTCTGCTGTTTCAACTCACCATCCTCAAGGGTGAGAATTTAATCCCGGGCTGAAGTGTTTCTGCATCTAGTTTAAATGTTCTTCCCATGCTTGCTTGGGTTTCCTCTGGGAACCCCGGTTTCCTCCCACCTTCAAAAGACATTTGCACATTAGGCTAATTGACTGTTCCAAATTGCTTCCAATTGTGTGTGTGTGTGTGTGTGTGTGTGAGAGAGAGAGTGTTGGCTCTGCATTGGTCTGCCAAGCTGTTCAGGGTGTACCTCGCCTTCACACAGAGTCAGCTGAGATAGGTGCCAGCCTCCCTTTAGGCTAACGTTAGGCTAATTGGCTGTTTCAAATTGGCCTTAGTGTGAGTGTGGGTGTGAATGGTTGTGTGTGTGTTGCCCTGCAATGGTCTGGCGAGCTGTTCAGCGTGTACTCCTACGTCACCCCATGACGGCTGAGCTAGGCAACTGCCTTCCAACAACCCTAGTATTATTAAGCAAATGAGTGATTTGTGAAATGCTTTCAGTTGTAAAAAGTGGTTATGTGAGATTCTACAGGCCACTCAAACCAGTTTTTCTGATCTATCTCTCAAGCCAGGTGTTTCTGCCTGAACAACTGTTCCTCGATGCATGTTTGTGTTTTTGCTTCTGTTTTTAAAGTATTCAAACCAACCATCCATTCATTATCTATACTGCTAATCTGTCAGGATCGTGAAGGGAAGCTGGAGCCAAACCCAGCTGACTTTGGAAGGCAGGGTACATTGAACAATTTACTGCAGGGCTAAAACAGAAACAATCAACCATTCACACTCACATTCACATTCATGTCCAATTTAGAGTAGCCATTTGAGCTAATGTGCATGTCTTTGAACTGTGGGAGAAAACTGGAGTATCCAGAGGAAAACGGCGCAAGCACGTGGAGGACATGCAAGGTCCACACAGAAGGGTCCTCGGGTAAGATTTGAACTTTGATGACAATGCTAATCACTGAACCAACACCCCCCAAACTACTCAAACCACCTCCAATGGAATCATTCTAAACAGCCCATCTGGCACTAATATATATGTCAGTCACTCAGTTCTTGTGTTTAAAGATTAACCGAAGCTCTTGACCTGTATCTGCGTGATTTTAAACTGCCACGTAAGATTCTGATTGGATAATTACATGAGCGGTCAAGGTTACAGGTGTTCTTCATGAAGCAGTTGATTAGTTTCCGTTTTTTTTTATTTATTTATTTATTTTTGCTCGCCACATTTATCTTAATAAGATATAAAGCAGAGGCACCCAAACTGTATGCGCACTGAGCTGTGTTTTATCTTCCCTCATCACATTTCATTAAATCTGAAGTGGCACAACAGCGTTCAGCTAAGTGCTGGGAGAGTGTGAAACTTGGTAAAGCCACAACCATCTGTGAGTCAGGAATCTAAGAAGGCACAATTGGCCTTGAGTCTCTGGCTGGATAGGATGTCCTTCCTCTCTGTGCTGTGGATCACAGTGAAGATAGCAAAATCAATTGCAGAGGTCTGTGAGCTTATGTATATAGTTAACCCTTTCCTCCAAGCACATCCAGCGCCTATGAGCAGCGGCTCAAAAAGAAGTAGTGCAGGGGATCAAAAGGGGGTTTATTGAACCTCCTGGAAGAAAGACAGGGTTGAGATCTGAGTCATTTAAATAAAAATTTGGAACGGTCAATTACACAAAGCGTATTGATTAAAAAAGTCCGAATGGTGCGATGTTAAAAGGAAGATATCCTTTTATCCTTACTCATTATTTTAATAAATTAATTCATCCTCCATACCGCTACTGTTTAGGGTTGTGGGGAAACTGGAACCCATCCCAGCTGCCCCTTGTCAAAAAGCAGGGTACATCCCGAACACCTCTCTGGTCCATTGCTGGGCCAACACAGCCAAACAAATATTAACACTCACACTTAGGGGCAATATGGAACACCCATTTAGCCTAATGTGCATGTCTTTGGAATATAGGAGGAAACCAGATCACCTAGAGGAAATGCACGTATGCAACATTACCACAGGGCTCGTACCCAGGACCTTCCTGCTATGAGGCGGGAGTTCTAACCACAATCGCTTCACGTTACCATCTGTAAGTTGTTTGTTGTTGTTTTCTTTTTTTCTCTCCCCTAGTTCTGTTGTTTCTGTTCTGTTGCTGTTTTCAATTCCCACTTGTCATGTATAGCCTCCCTATCACATAGGACCCCTCAAAACTCCCTCAGTCAACATGAGGAAGAAACCTTGAGGGAACCAAACTCAAAAGGGGAAACCCATCCTCATTTGGGTGATAAAAATACAAACCATGCAGCAGAAACTTCTCTATAACATATCACCAGAAGTGAAAAGTCATCTTCACAGCTTCTGAGTGGATCATTGCATGTTTCCCAGTTCTTCTCTTTATGTTTTCTTACAGAAGTAGGTCACTTCCAGCAGCATCAGGGCGTGAAACATTTGGAAAGCATTCCAGTAATTATCAATATATCGTCTCATAACCCTTGGCATAGAAAATAATAATTCAATCAAGGACACACCTCCATGGCATGACACAACATTAGACAACTGTACCTCTCTCTCTCTCTCTTTCTTTCTCTCTTTCTTTCTCTCTCTCTCTCTCACACACTCTCTCTATCACTCTCTCTTTCTCTGCAACTGTTCCAAAATAATGTAGGGGTGGGTTCACTTGTAAAAATGCATGTACATCCCACAACATTTCTGGTTCACTGATTCCTAGCTATTAGCTGGTACACACTTAAGGATTTTCAAAACTTAACCCATTAGAAAAATGGCTGACTAAAGACTCTGTGTACCCGGAGGAAACCCACGCAAGCATGGAGAGAATATGAGCACTCCACACAGACTCACCTGAGTCTGGGAATCAAACATAGGACCTTCTAGCAGACATGCTAACCTCTACACCAACGTGCCGCACCATGACACATTTTCCGGCCAAAAAAAATGGTCCCAACTATCAACCCTATCAAGAAATAATGCATGTCGTATCCCATGAATGTAATATAACATTAGAATATTAGAACTTTAGGTATGGTGGCACAGTGGTTAGCATGTGCACATCACAGCAAGAAGGTCTGGGTTCGATTCCTGGGCTCGGGCATTTCTGTGTGAAACTTGTATGTTCTACCCTTGCTTGCGTGGGTTTTCTCTGGGTACTCCAGTTTCCTCCCACAGTCCAAAAACATGCACAGTAGGCTGTTTCAAACCGCCCCTAAGTGTGAGTGTGAATGGCTGTGTATGTGCCAGCCCAGCAATGGCCTAACGAGCTGTCTGGGATGTACTCCGCCTTCACCCAGATTCAGTTGAGATGGGCACGAGCCTCCCCGCGACCCTAATTAGGATTAAGCAGCTTAGAAAATGAATGAATGAACAATAGAAAACATGGAATTTGACAGCTTTGGTCATAAAAGTTCAGCCAGTTTAAACAACAATACTGTTGTAAATATTAAAATACGGTGGAAAGAAGGGAGTTGATAAAGTTTTAACTCCTAACTTTTTACCTCTGAGTCACTAGAATGGAACACATTAGCATTTTGTTGCCTAAAGAGATAAATAATCAAACATTTTACTGTCCTGCTTGTTTGAAAAGCTTTTATATTTAATGTTTAGTCGACCAGGCTTCTGATGGATGACTCACTTGTCCGGTTGAAAACAAGTTTTTTTTATTGCACCTGCTACACTTCTGGTACAACCACAATTAGTATACATGAGACTCACATTTGTATTAGCAATGGATTTAACTGTAATTTGTTGCTTCCAAAGACTAATAATAAAAATACAGTCTGAGTGGGTTTGGGCCTGGTTTGGGTTGGAGCATTAAGAAAAATTGTCTTTTTTGACAGAATGTTTGTTTATTATTATTATTATTATCATTATCATTGTTTATTTTAATTTTTTTTTACAAATACAAAGCAGTTCAAACATGAGTCGCGTGCAGATCTGATGAAATGAGGTCTCTTGTCTAATTATTCAAGCTTCCGAAAAGGCTTTGCTTGTGCCAGCGCTGTCTCGTATTATCTAAGTAGGGGGCATATTTACATGTGTGTGGCTGAAGTGGAGCGCTCTGCGGGTTAGAGTAGTGGGAGGTGGAATAAATACAAGGCAACAGGATTTCCACAAAAAATGCCTTGATATACAAATGTGTGTGAGGAAACAGATTGATATCATACTCCTGTCTGGAATCAACTTCATTATTATTCACAACATGAAATGCTTGGCAATTATATCTGTGTGTCTCAGAGTTAATAATCATGGTAAATATTTCTTCCAAATTATGAAGATTCAGATTTTTCACATACAATTTCACAGGCACACATTATATATATATATATATATATAGTTTAGAACCTTTGCTACATTAGCTGTAAGGTAATAATCCCGACAGTGATACCCACAATACCAGACATTGCCCTGCTACTTTTCTCCCATCAGCTGAAAACCCAACAGCAACGTTTCTAGAACAATCTCCCCTATACCAGGTAGAGTAAATGTGGTATTAATACAGAATATTACATCAAACAGCATGTTTTGAAGTTCAATTATGTTGAAACGGAAAGACTGATGTCTTGCTATGATTTCAATTAAATATAATTTTATATGAAAGCAGCAGTAATGAGTCTTTAACCATCACTGAGGAACTGTTGCCATGGTAACTCACCGTTATCACCAGGAACTCAACAGTTACTCATCACCAGGAACTCGACAGCTAAACCTTGGTCTCACATAGCTGGAATAACTTAATAGTATATGACAGTAGAGGAATTTTAGGGATCAACCAGTATTACCCCGTAAGTGTTTCACGCATTTTGGTGGTATATGTTAGTGTCGGGGTGTTACCTTCAGAACCGGAGTTGTTCGGCTTCTTTTCACAGAAAGTTTGGTCATGTCGAAAATTCTATGAGTCAAGTGCTAGATCAATATATCCACTGTAACCATGAAGGCATCTATGAGGCCTACTGTACATGCACCACCTGATGTTACCGAAGGTGTTCATGGCATAAAAATGTACATCGAACAGCGTCTGCCACATATGAATCGCAGTAACCAGCAGTAGATGTAAGCATTGCTGTTTCACAGGCAATGCATATTTCCTGTGTTCATATTTTGCGAGAGACTGTCCACAAAACCAGCTGTAGTCTCTCTCAACCCATGTCCCTGCTAAAATACTATTTACTGTATTTGTTTTGTGAAGATTCTCCAGTGTAAGAGATTTTCCAACCGCCATGGTGAAAAGTTGTTAAGTTTCTTAACAAGGGTTGGGTTCTAGAATCTGGTACCAACACAGCACTTCGTATACCCTCAGTATCTAAAAGAACAAATTACAAAGCCAAATTTAAAGCCTCAGTACAGATCCAGCACACCCTGAGGTCTTGTGGAGTTCATAACTTGATGGGTTAGAGCTGTTTCAGCAACACAGGTAGGACTTACACAAAAATAAACTATATATATATATGTGTGTGTGTGTGTGTGTGTGTGTGTGTGTGTGTGTGTGTGTTGTGTACTATAAACCAGGCATGCAGCTCAAACATTTCAAAATAGCTTTCAAACTAAGAAAATATGATGTATAGACACTTGAAAGTGTCCCACATTTGAGGCTGGAAGAAAAGCTAAATCTCTTTTGTAACAACACAAAAAGCAGAAAGCACGCTGAATCCACATCCACACATGACCCTGTGTCTCAGACAGTAAAAGTCAGACAGAAAGAAAGCAAAGCAGACATAAAAAACATCTCTCAGTGATTCTTGTGTTTACCCGGGCATGTGCATGCTCTGTGGTGTCTCTGTGATAAAAGTGAAGTTATTGCAGAACGTGTAAAAGATATGAGAACAGACATGAGCTTAGAAAAGGACCAATTGAATCGACAGACCTTGAGAATGTCTTTCATTCTGTTTTGTTAAGCAAAACCATAATGATACCATCCCCATCCTGAGCGGTTTAGACATGTCAGAGACTGAAATGTACAACTTCATGTTATGATAATGCTTTTATAGGCAACAAAACCCATGAGAACATAAAACGAGGCAACGCTGCATAGAATTTGTTTTTGAATAACACAGAGGCAGTCTTTCTGTAAGGTTTAAATGGTACAGCCTTATGTTAGATGTCCTTGAGGCATTAAACAGTTAGCGCGTAAGGCATCTCCCTCTGTTTTAAAGGAGGTGCTGGGATGTCGTCATCATCATCATCATCACCATCATCATCATGAAATGTCGAACTGCGTAATCCTACTAGGGTCAGAGGGAGGTTGGTGCCTGGTACATTTCTGTGTAGAGTTTGCATGTTGCTTGTGTGGGTTTCCTCTGGGAACTCCAGTTTCCTCCTATAGTCCAAAAGCAAGCACATTAGGCTAATTAGCTGTTTCAAATTGCTGCCCCTAGGTGAACGTGTGTGTGTGTGTGTGTGTGTGTGTGTGTGTGTGTGTGTGTGTGTGTGTGTGTGTGTTGGGTCTGTGATGGACTGTGATGGCATGAATCAACAGGGTACAAGTGTTCCCATTCAAGCAGTAGGTAAGATATTGCAATGTTGTCCTTCCCTATTACATTCTTCATTTAGAAAATAAAAACCTAACCATCCATCTACATTGCTTGACTGTCATCAAGTTATTTGGGGGGTTCAGCAAGATGACAAATTAGAACTGCAACAAGCTATTTAACTATCGTCTACGTAGAGCAGAGAGAGAGAGTTATGTTTCTAATCAGGTGTGTCTTAAACCCACTTCTTGTTACATTAATTGATTCATTATCTTTACCGCTTATCTGTCAGAGTCGTCGGAGAGGCTGGAGTCAATTCCAGGCAAGGTGCACCCTGGAAAGGTCACCAATCTCTTAAAGGGCTAACACAGACACATACACTCACATTCACACCTATCAGCAATTTAGAGTAGCCAGTTTAATCTAATCCACATGACTCTGGAGTGTGGGAGGAAACCAGAGCACCCAGAGGGAACCCCCCCCCCCCATTAAATATATTGCAATTCAACTGGATACCCATCAGACTATAAGTGTACAAACCTAGCACTGATCATTTAGAAGTGATAGTTTCTTGTGATTTTGAGACCTGACCACCTTTTTCGTTACCTTTCTGAATTCATCCTGCTGTCTGTAGTCATGCCATTATTACAGACAGAGTGAATGACTCAGTGAGTGAGTCAGTGAGGCAGCAAAGCAGCAAAACACAACCATGGCACAGTATCTTGATGAGTTGCTGTGCCTCGGATCATGAGCGCGTCTCGTTTTTCTTCACATTTCCCTCTTTTTATCGGTCAGCTACAGGTTAATCTTTATTGCAGCTGCCAATAAAACTTAATTCTAAAATTCAATAAGAGATTTTCATGCATTTTTTTGGAAGACCTGAAGATTAATTACTCCTTGTGCTAAACACACAGATCAGGCTGGGCAGTTCTGGTCTTAATGGCAATCCATGATTGTTAGTTTCATTTCATTTCCGAACTAGTTGCCGAACTACTTTATCCTTTATTAGGGATGCAGGGAAGCTATAGCCCATCACGCCAGAGCCAGAGCAAAGGCAGGGTACACCATGAACAGCTGGCCAGACCATCGCAGGGCAGCACACAACCCTTTACACAAAACATCACACCTAGGGGTAACCCAGAATAGCCAATTGGCCTAATGTGCATGTTTTTGGACTGTGGGAGGAGCACCCGGAGGAGACTCACGCACACACATGGAGGACTACTTAAGTGTGCCTTTATCCATGATACATTCATTCATTCATTCATTCATTCATCTTCTTCCGCTTCTTCTGGGGTCGGGTCGCAGGGGCAGCAGTCTAAGCAGTGAGGTCCAGACGTCCCTCACCCCAGCCACTTCCTCCAGCTCTTCCAGGGGGACGCCAAGGCGTTCCCAGACCAGCTGAGAGATGTAGTTTCTCCAGCGTCTTCTGGGTCGGCCCCGGGGTCTCTTCCCGGTTGGACATGCCCGAAACACCACACCAGGGAGGCGTTCGGGGGGCATT